>VZSC01003168.1:125414-176581 GCA_013398225.1 Steatornis caripensis | reverse complement strand
ACACTACACTCCTTTAGTTATAAACCGTTGACCAAGTCTGGGACTAGGAGTGGATTCAGCCGCACCTAGACTCCTCTGAGAAGGAGTTTAGAAAGCAAGGGGGTCCTTTCTGAACCTCGTGACTCAACGGGAGGGCACTCCTTATACCCTTTTCCCTAAACCCTGTATACATCACTCCAACTCGACCCTGACTCAGTTTCCCCTGTCCAACCACTGTAAAAAATCCCTTCTCTCTGTGCCCCCCCCCGTCATTCACTGTGACAGTTGTACCTAAGCACCACTCTGACCCAATTCCCTTTCACAATCCCTTCACACAGTAAGTAATAGAGTGAATCTTGCTATCGAATTCTGTAAAGTCGCGCTTTTTTACAAACTCATATTAAAAATCACCTTTCCCTCATATCTTTGGTGGTGATTCTTTGAGGGACCATTAAACCTTAACCACTCTCCCCCACGACAATTTACAAGACAGAAGTAGATGATTGAAGGATCACAGTCAAAAAGTGCTAGGCAAACCTAAGCCAGTCCTTTCAAAAAGTAATACTAACGATTCATCAGTGTGATTATTTGCGTGCTTTTAGGAACTTTCTAACTTTCATGTTGACATTTGTTGTCTGATATACCCCACGCAACTTAATCACTCATTCCAGTACTGATCGTACTCTTCTGCAATCTTAAGCCTATCAGACTGCACACTATTTCTTCTAAGCATTAAAGGTTTACCATTCTCCACCATTGCCAATATCCTTCCCAGACACTTTTGTCATGAGACTTTCTTTCTCACTAGTCCAGAAACACATTAGCTGAATTAGTTCTCCTACATAAAATTTTCGTGACACATCCTTGCCAAAATCTACCTTTCACACTGTGCTATTATTTTTATTAGACTTACCTGGACCGATGTTTCCCAGAAGATTAATAATAAAATCATTTTTTTAAAAAGGTCTGTGCATTTCCAAGATATGGAAAGAAAGTTAGTATCATTGCACATATGAGAAACTAAGGAAGAGCAAGGTGAAGATATTTGTTTGAGATCACAAGCGAGAGCAGCATTAGTAGTGTCATAATGAACAAATAAATAAAAGACACAAAAATGAGTGCTGTTCTGTGGCAGTAGAATTAATGAATCCCCCATGTCCCCCCATGAGAGTTCCACACTTGTAACTTTCCCTGTCTCAGGATGTCCTGTCAAACCCTTACAGCCTAGTCCCAACATGTCACGAGCTCTCCCCTTGTCACCTAGCCACGTGGCACACAGTTCATTTTTTCAGCTAAGTAAGAGGCAAGTCAAGACACTGCTTGTTGAAGATGTACTGATGTGTACCACCACTTGAATGGCTTACTGCTATTCCCATTTCCACATGCATTTCCACCAAGAGAAGCACCAACATGGGCACCTTTCCTCTATTGAGGCACCACTTCCTGTGACATTTGCTGGAAGAAAGTCAATTTAAGAACTAACTACTCTGCCAAACTTGATTGAAATTTGCCAACAATTCACAACTGCATAAAGAAAAGAGACATGAACAGACATAAAGTCCGATGAACTCATTTCCTTAGGAAACTGGTCTCAAAAAATTACTCACACAACTCCATTTCATGGAAGACTTTTTAGTAGCTAAGCTCTATCTATCAAAATTGCAGACCTGTCATTCAGTAATGATTCTGCACCAAACCAGAAAGTTTTGCTGACATCATAGCATATTTCTGTTACTGTTACCTCATTGCTTTCACATTGTCTGTCTTCTCTCTTTGGATTAGAATATTTAGGCAAAAACTGTAATGTAATACTAAGTAAAGTTCAGTTATGACTTGGCTTGAGCTATGACATGGCACATGTTTACGATCAGAACGGTTTAAACTTTTAAATTCTTTAAGGAGAATGACCTCTGCTTTCCTGTACGTTACTGAAGTGGAAATGCCTTATCCTTTGACATGCTGCCATTTATTTTGGGCATTTGCTAAGTTTTCAATTTCCAATTACATTAATTCATATCACCTTTACATTCTCTTTCTTCAGTCAATTAATGACAAATATATTACAACCCTCCTCAAATTTAGGAAAATGAAGCAAACTCTGGTATTTTTCAAAGGAGCCTTTCACCTCAGAAATTTGCTTGAGACAATTCCTGTTGATGGGTGCTTTTTGTGATGGGTGCAATATCCTTTCCCACAATTATCCTGCACCTTATTCAGCAAAGAGTGGCAAACTGACTGTAGAGACATGCAGCCATTAGCTATATTGCTATAGCTGTTGGTCTGACCTGAAAAAGTATATTGACACAATTCTTAATTGAGGCCACGTTCATTTTCAGAAGCTTCGTGAATCATGCTGAAATAGCTGAATAACAAGCTCTTATCCTGTTTGGACATGGGACTATCTTTATGTCCCATATAGTATGTCTTCTCAAATAGAGCGTGGAGCCTAGCAGGGATTTTTCTTTAATGAACTGTTAGATTTTGAAAAGTCTGCTGGTCTACAGCTGCAACAGACAAAGCCAGTGATGGAGAAAGACATAATGTATCTATAGAGACACTGATGGTCCAAAACTGGTTACATGTGCTTCACTGATAAACACAGCATTTCCTTCTTAGTTAGAATACTAATGGCAGATATGTCCCAGGCTTACTAAGTAACAACTGAGATGGTCTTCCCTAATTTACCTTAATGTTCTGAGTGCTGGCAAGAACTGCTTCTATGGAGAAGACTCTTTATTTCACTTTTTCTTCAATGAACTTTGATTTTGAAAATACTCCAACGTTGAATTTAAATCCAGTTAAAAAAAAAAATGTTTATGGAGTCTGTCAACAAAATGAAAAAGTTAAACTCAAAACATGTTAAGTTATTTAAGAAAATGATCCTGAAATCACAAAGTTTCACAACACAGGAAGCTCTGGACCCAGAGAAGCATGTAACATTACCATTCTGAGCTCAGATATCATAAAAGATCAATAAATAGTACATAAAAGTAGTACTATTTGATTGTTAACAAAATAGATAAGTCTTCCTTCACATAGGAACACATGAATACTAGATTCAAAAGTCTGTACCGAGATCATCTGTTATTCTAATAAAGACAAATTTTAGATATGACTCCTGCAGGCTAGCTCAGTGGAGTTTTGCTAGCATAGAAGTGTCATAACCCACTGAAATAAGTGGAGAAACAAAGTTTCTATATCTCATAATTCAAGAATCAATATTTTCAAACTAAAAATATTTTTAGTAATTTTAGAAAAACTCCACTGACTTTAGTCAAGTTACTAATTATTTTTGCCATATAAAGGTGAAATCAGATCCAACATCTATAAATGCTGAAATGTATTGATATTGAATAATCAGCATCAGAGACATGGTATTTGCCCAAACAAGCAATTCTTTTCAATTTACGGAGTGTCAGAGAAACAATGCCTACAGAAGTGGTATTATTTACCAGGAAAAATTTTATATCACTAGAACAGAAGCCTGTTCTTAAGAATGAAGAAATTGATATCAGAAGAATTATTTTGATGTTATTCTTTGTGGTAGGTAATTGGTGAAAACCAGCAAAGCTGGCTGATCAGCCATCGTCTGATGTTTAAAAGATTCTTTTTATTCCATTTGAAATGAAAACATTTGAACATGTTCATCAAACAGATTTATAACACAGTGATTTTTGTCAGATTGAATATGTCAATGTTTGGGAGGGTAATAGGTCTCTCTGATTCCTTTTTTGTCTAGCTTTTCTCTCTCCTTCTTTTTGCCTTTCATTTTTCTACAGCCTCTGGAAATAACAAGATAATCTCCCTTGGATTAAAAAAAAATCATCAAGAGCTTTCTCAAATTCAGTAAGTCTCATGAAATACAGGAATAAAATAATTCATTTAAAGGACAACTATTGTAACTTATGTTAAAATAATACAGAATTTCCCTTGATAGATTATTCTAACGTATTAGAAGAGTATAATTCTCCTTTTTCATATCTTGGCTGGTTTGTCCCTACCAGTCTAGTTCAGGTAAATACTCACAGTTTCTTCTTTATTTTTCCAGTTATTTCACTTGGAATGGAACCAAACAAACTTCTTGGCAATCCAAAAGGCATCCGGTAGCATCGTGTAATTGTCCCTAGGATAAATCTCAAAAAGCAGGGCTAAAGCACAAAATCTACATACTCATAAGGCTACTTTTCTTAATTTTTTTATGTAGTGAAATGACTCCCAGCTGTGCAACATCATTATTACTTTTTAGAAAGGTCCTCTATAGTATGTATGATTTTATATACAATAGAGAAATATTTATGCAGGATGCTGCCTTCTAAGACTTCTCAAATATTGTGTTGTCTGTAACTGTACCAGACTGGTTTCTTAAATGATGTCTCTGCTTATGAAACATTAGAATAAATGACACCATGAATTTCAATTTCAAGTTCTAGATGGGATTGAGTGAATGCTTTTTTCCTAGCGTCATGCAATTATTTCAATATGTGATGTATTTAAATCAGTAGTCAGTTTATCCAAACAGAAAACAGACTGACTTGATTTCATGTCTGACATCTTCAGTGTTAAGGAGACTTGAATTTTTTTCTTACAATTTTTCCTGCACTAGCAGAAAGGACTTTTATAGAACCTAAAAAGAAACTATAATTGCCTTTCATGTGGGAAAAAGTTCCCTTTTGTAACCTATTGGAATCAGTGTGCCAGGCTGAGGAGTACCTTTAGAGAAATGATGGTTCAGGAGAAAGTTGTTCAGTAAAATTAATTTAATTGCCAAAGAACATCATCAAGGACAAAGTAACTAAGACTGTAATAACGAAACTTTGATAAGACCTAATAAAGACTAACATTATCAATTCAGGGAGGATAGGAAAGAACTAGATGATCTTCGAGACTTGAATAACAGGGAGTTATTAGGAGAGTAGAAGGTTGTTCACAAAGGGACTATGACCTCATAGTCATTCAGAAGTGAAAAAACATGAGAATGAGGATTAATGTTGGAAGGACTGATGATCCATATGATGCAGCTATGAGAACACACACAAAATAAATGTATTTAGGAAAAAATACTGATGCAGGTCCCTGTAGATGAAGAGCTAGTTATAAAGCAAATATTATGCTTGCATGCTTGCTTGCTTGCTTTTTTTTTTTTATAACACTGTACTCCTTATAGGAAGGAAAAGAGTTCAGCTTCTGGATTCATATTTTGACACCATTGTTTCTCCTAACATGAACAACTGCTGTTTATCTGAAATATTAAGTGACATAACTGGAACACACCTTTGCTTCAGATTTAGAATTATGGCAGTAAATAACACTTGTCCCAGAATACATCACCTACTCTATTAAAAACTATGCATTGTTTGCTGAAAAGTTACCCAGATTTGTTTGTGTGATTAAGATTTCAGCTCCTGAGGGCAGGACAATTTGATCACTGAAATAAGTTGCTAGAAAACCATTTCTTTCACCCTGGTCACATCTTTCATGTCAGTCTCCCCTTAGTGAATTTTCAGAATATCTTTCCTAACATGCATTATTCAATTATTAACTATAATGAAATCCAAATCCAATCTGAGTTCTCTAAGAGCTGTAGAGAGTTCTAGAGAAAATATTTCAAAATGAGGGGAAACAGCATCTTGTTCTGAGCAAAAGGAGACACTACATTTGTCACAGTCTCCCTTAAAAGTGCCCATTAATATTGCCAAGCCTGCTGAGAAAAGAGGATGAAAGTTAAATAATTAAACATACCTAGGGCATCTCACCTATGTGCTGCACTGGCTTCCAAAGTAGTTATTTGTGAAGAGCCTTTCACAAGTGAAAACTGGGGTCACTGTGTCTTCATGTCCTCTACTGAAAAATGAATAATTCAACAAGTAATGTCCTGGCTACATTGTAAAAAACATCCATTCAAACAGTGGAAAAGTAAGGAGACATGAACTGTGAATAGAGTCTTTTTTCTTTTCTGATGAGGGAAGAGAAAACCAAGCACACTTAATACAGTGAGACCCTCTCAGGATTTTAGTAAGGATCATCCTCTGTTTATTCTCTCCCAAAATGTGTTATACATACGACATTACCTGAAAAAAACTCTTTCTGCTTGCCTCATAAAAACTCATAAATTCTCTATAAACCACTCAACATTCAAACAATTTGGTGCTGCTTGTTGGCCTCAAACTATCAGCTCTTAACCTCCAGCTCCTTGGCTTCTTGTGGAGTCTTTTTTTGCAACATTATTCACAGCAACAGCAAAAGCGAGTGAAACAGCCCATTGCCGCTAGTGTCAAGGCTCAGGACAGCAGATTATTCTATAACTTCTAGCTTCTTAGAATTTAGATGGGGAATGAGATACCTTTAGCTCAAGAGCAGCATAGACAGTATGTCAGTAGCAGTATTCTGGAAGAAAAAAGGAGGCACAAGGTAGGCAAGATTGCAAAAGAGGATGATGTTTGTTTCCTGCCAAGTGACCAGTTCACTCTCTTTATGCATCAGTGATTCCTTCTCAAGCCCAAAACATGAAAGAGAATGGAGAGTGAAATGTTAGGCTGAGCATCTGGGCTGTGTGTGATGCACGAGGCACTAAAGAAGAATCTCCAGTTCTTGTTTCTGCTGTGTGAAAACTGTATGGAGCACATATCACCAAGGTCCTTTTGGGCAAAAGGTCTGGTAAAATGCCAAAACTAGAGAAAATCCAGCTTGCAAGCATTTATCTAAAACTCCACATTTTCAATCCCTAATGCACCAGGCCTAGGGCAAGAAACACCCAGAGAGACACAGACCTCTCTATTGCTGTCCCTACATCAAAGCACTTTCATGCAGAGCATAAGGACAGTAGAGGAAAGTTGTTTAGTGTATGTCTTTATATATATTGGTGGTTACATCTGATTGTGTATCATAACTAATCACAAGGATAAAGAAATATTTTTTTACAATTTAAGCTCAGATCTTGCTCCATGTTGCTAACAAAAGGAAGAGATCACACTAGCCCATACAATTTCCTTCAGGCTTATCAGTAATTTGGCAGTAGGAAACCATACTGTCTGAAACTGTACTATTTGTAACATTTCTGACATTTTAATTACATTTTTACTCTCTTGTTTCTTCTGAGCTGAAATTCTACACAAAATTTGAGAGAAAGGAGTTGTAAATCTTAAACTTGGCTTCTAACAGTTTTTCTCTGGGACCTGTTCACCGAAGACTCTGCAGTGAGTCCAGCACTGAATCTCCAGTGTAAAACCAGAGTGCAACATTTTCTGGTGATATAGTACCATCAGAAAAGCTACAGAGTGGAAAAGTATTAGCAGATTTCATTAACTTTGCCGAGTGTTATACCTAAATCTGTGAGGTCACAAGGGAGGCATGAACCTCTAGATATTTTATAACCTTTTGGATCCAAAATTATAACTTCTCATAGAGATCCCATCCCAGGCAATTCAAGCAGGAATCTTTTAGCTAGCAAAATACACCAGTTGGATTCAATCCATTTCATGTGGTGAAGTAAACGTTTTCTCAATGTAGTGGATGGGATTGTAAAAGGTATACAGAAGAAGCCACGTAGAAAATTTCTTTCAGTGTTAAACACTCAAACTTCTGAAGACCTTGAATATTTGAAGAAGACAACTGCTTAGCAACTCTCCACAGGTAACTGAAATTGAAAGAAGGCACTGTCAGTAACCTTAAACATCATCAAAAGTAAGAACTGAAACAGACCTTCCAGAGACCATGTTGTTAGAGGAGAAAAAATCCTAGCTAGTTTTAAGATGGAGTTTGACATGTTTAAGATAAGGATTTTATGCTGTAGTTATCTCCGTGATATCGGGACAGTAACTACAATGACTGTTTCTGTCCCATTTTCATATAAATTCTGACAATTTCAATGCCTGGACAAGGTATTTGGAAAACTCTTTGTCCTGACACTGTTTCAAAGATTCTGATGCTGTAATTATCCTCCGGGAGTTTGATGAGACCTACAAGAGTGCACCATGTTCAACATGGAAGAGAGGTTGTGCTTCATTAACCTGCCCATAAGCCTACTCGTCTCTGGAAGGCAGGGTCCTGCCAGGCAGGCTGCTGACCTCGGTGTCCTCTGTGGGCAATTCGGCTGCTCAGAGGCAATGGGTGGAACGTGTCTCCTTCAGACCACAGCGATAACAGATTGGTCTGAGGAGAGAGGAGATGCTTTAGCAAAGCTGGTCCCAGGCCAACAAATTAAACAAAATCCTATTTAGTTCCTACTGTGTAGATGGTACAAATACAGAAACACTAGTGTGCACACTCCAGAAAGATATGTTCTTCATGAGTAGAAACTCGAATTCTGTTACACTTTCAACCTCCAGATGATTGTAAAGCATAGCCCTTAGTAAAATTCATTGCAAAGTCTGAGCTGAAAGTAATAGCTACTAAATGCATGACTTAAAGATATGAGCCTAACTACATAACTAAATGAGAGTGAGAGACAAGGAGGGAAACTAGATCCCTTCCTCTATAGTAGCTCCCTGATTTTTTTAATATTAACAGTGAACTAACTTCATTCCTACTTGCCTCCTCTGAGTCAAAAGTAGCAATATTATCTTTGCCATCTGTTCCTGCTGTTTCCCATAGCCAGAACTTTGGTCCCTTTCAAATGAAACATCAGCCAGCCAGTCCTTTGGCCCCAAGCCCATTCTCTTCTCTATAACAGATGCAGTTGTTGTGGCTGGGTTGGGTGTTTTGGATGGATACAGATGAAGGTCACAGGCGGGACCATTCTCACACCAGACCCATGTTCAGTGCAGACAAAAGAAACCCTGATGCACCTCGTCCACCAAAATGGAAAATGCACTGTGTCCTCGCTGCCGTTCTCCTCAAGAAAAATATGCAGAGACTAAAAAAATAAAGATGGAAACTCTGAGAAAAATAAGCCCTTCCTACAACTGCTATAAAATGTATGTTTGTTAGCGAATTTTTCAATTACATATCTGTAAAATAGGCTAAGATATTAGAAAGAAATATCTGGATTTGTAACTTTCAAAATTGTTAAAACTAAATGTTTTGATCTTTTCTAACAAAAAACTTACATTTTTCTGCTTCAAAATAGCTTTCTTTTTCAATTAGGCTAAATATAGTCAATTTAAGCACTATCAACTTTTTTAGATCTTACTGAAAAAATTAAAAAAAATGGAAAATATATCTGTAGATATTTTGGACTTCTCTTTTGTAAAACCTTAGATTTTGCTGCTTTATTCTAATTTAAAATAGATTTTTTTTTTCTTCAGTAAATCCATTTTCAAGTAAAATGAGAGACGCTTTTTTCCCTATTTCCTCCCCAGGTTGTCCTTACAGCTGCAATTCAAAAAGAATTTGTATATAAGACAATATCTCCATTCGTGTATTATTCAGGTTGTGGCTACAGGGACAGCCTTTTTTTCAGATTCCAAGTTACTGAAAGATGTACTATTTTATTATCCAGTTGGGGACTTTTTACTGAAATGCATGCTTCAATTTCTTTTACAGTCTTTGAGAAAGGCTTCTATATTGTGTGCAAACTTGGAAGAAAACAAATGACATGTTATCAAAATAAATCTCACTCAGCTGAAAAAGGCCGAATAGAGGTTAATCCAATTACTTAATGGTTGTCTCCTTTTGCCTCTTCCTTCAGGCAGCTGTGCTTTTACATGTTCTGCTTCCCTCTCCTAATGTGATTCTTGAGAGTTCTTTCCTTCACAAAGGAAAAAATACTTCATTGTGCTCTCTAAACAAAATCTTTCTCCATTATGGAGGAGTAGAAATATGCTCAAAAATTGTACATGTAGTGTTGAAATTACACATTTACAGCAAATTTTTAATTTTTATTTAGAATGAAGAGGCCATTGCTCTTAAATTTGTTTGACTTATTCTTGAGGTCAAAACTCTTAGTGAATTAAACACATAGTAGAAATAGCACTGAAAATTTGATCAGTAACATTAATTGATTCAATCAATAACATTTATGCTTGACTCCAGTAAATACATGACTCCAGAGAAAATAGGATAAATAGCAGTAGGAGTCAAATAAATATGCTTAATAGAACTCTAATGAGAACAAAATTTAATGAACTGAATGTATATGTTTTCCACATTTCTGCTTCCGGGAAATTGAATGTACTAACTCCTGCTAGCATCATCCCTCTGGGAGTTTAATGCACAACCAGTAAGCTTCACAAAATGATAACTGACCTACAAGAAGGGAGGGCAGCAAGTGAGCAGTGAGTGAGATGGCTAGGAAAATTAATCTTTGGCTTCCACTTGAAGCTTGTGGAATAATTATTTTCCTGCATTTAGGACATGCCAAAATGTTCATACCCAGAATCTCCAGAACTAGACCTCCTGTGCATGTGCTCAGCATTCCCCTCTCATCTTCTCAGCCAGAGCCGTCATAGTCCGTCCTTGGTAGAGCACCCTGGCAGTGACTGAATTGGGCATTACTTATTCCCGGTCAGCCTGACCCAGTATTCCTCTTTCACTGCAATATAAATTGCAATTTGTAAATTTGCAATGCAATGCAAAATAAAATTGCAATATTTGTGCTACAGACATTGTCCAGAACAGCTTCTCCTTGACTGTATATTCAAACACTAAAATCCATCCTTTTTATTGCTAAATCAAAAGGGAAATCTTGTTTCCCCTGTGTGTTTTTATTGTCGCTCACTCAGCAAGAAAATTTTAAGTTACAACAATGGGACTAGGAATACAGAAAACTAATTTTAAAAAAAATCTCTGTAAGATTTGGGGAAATGATAGACTGGATGACTAAACTACAAGGTGGGTGAATCACTTGCTGGACCAAAAACCAACTCGAAGTCGTGGTCAGCAACTCAAACTGCAACCAAGATGAATTTTAACACCTCAGGGCAGAAAAAACCCATGCAACAGTACAGGCAAGTGACTGGCTGGTTGGGTAACACTGCTGCGGAAAAACTGTGGGCATCATGGCAGGAAACAAGTTAAACATGACACAGCAGTTCATCCTTGCAGTGTTGAAGACTGACAGCACGCTGTGCTGCATTAACAGGAATACAGTAAGTGGGTTGGCGAAAATTATTATTCCGCTCTGCTTGGCACGCGTGAGGAGGTATGTGGTGCCCTGTCTCCAGTTTTTCCACTCCAGTACGAGAGACGTGACCTGCAGACAGGTCAGAGGAGGGCCAGTAGCATGGTTAGGGACTTGCAGTTCACAGTGAAAGGCTGAGGGTTTTTTCAGCCTGAAGAAGAGAAGGCTGAATGAAGACTAACTGCAATCCTCTCCAACCTAAAGTGCAGTTACAGAAAAGGCAAAACCGGGTTCTTTTTGTAGGTGCAGTGGTCACAAGTCCCAGCAAGAGAAAAACATTTCACCATCAGAGTGATAAGCATCAGAACAGGTGCCCAGAGAGGCTACAGAATCTCCGTTCTGAGAGAGTTTCAAAATATCACTAGCCCAGTCAGTTCCTGAGCAAAATGATATAACTTTGACAACAGCTCAGCTCTGTGTAGGAGGTAGAACCTCCTGCAGAGCTTCCTTCCAACAAGAACTGCCTTGTGATTCCTCTAGCCTGATTTCCAGCTCTGATCCTGCTCTGTGTAGCATTAAGTAACGTAGGGTCAGTTCCTACTATAGTAAATCAGCAAGAAGGTCATACAAAGCTGGGCTATGTGGCTTCCTACTCATTGCACAGGGTTGTGAAAAACTGAAAATGACAGATGTTCCTTCAAGAATTTAACAGGGGTGACTTACCCAAGGTCGTGCGAGTCTATGGGAGATCTGGAAACTGAACTAAACACAGGTTTCCAGCCAGCTCACTGATTAGTCGGCTGCCCATTTGCCTTATGTTAGCTGCAGCAGCTTCAACAGAAACAAGCCTGTTGAAGTGATGCCTTCCATCTGCACAACAAATTTTTTTACATGGACCAATACTAATTAAAAATGTAACTCTTCAGTAATCTGAAAACTTTACAAAAGAAAATCTGATGTTAGGCCAAATTCTTTGTCTTTCAGTATGTATTTATGTTCTTGTCAAAAGGTCAGCAGCATAACAATAATGCATTCATATCCCCTTCAGCAGATATCTGCTATTTTGATTCAGCAAACCACTATGATCTCAGCTGTAGACAAAAGACTCTGACCAAGTAACAAAGACTCAGAGATAAAAATGATGGGTCGTTTTTGAAAGAAAGTAACAATATAAAAATAATTAAAGTATTTTCTGTTTCTGTCTTCCTCTGTGTGCAAAAGCATCATGATTCCTGGCCTGCCCTGTTAGTGTTTAATTAAAACTCTTGCAGATTCACACTGATTTGTAGATTATTTTTTTAAGACCCTTACATTGCATCAAATATTATGGACTTATTTTAAGAAAAGGGTGAGTTACATTGCTATAGCAAAGATGCATCTGAACTAACAGATAATAAACTCTTGGATGTAGAACATATCTTGTAAAAGAAGTCAGACAGAAATCTTGTCTATACCCAGCTTGAATCCAGAGTACTGCCCAATAGTCCGGGTGCATTACAGGATTTTTTTCCTTGTTTTTTAAACTCTTAGATACCAGCTAGGACAAGAGGCAGACTATAAGATCCAATGAGCCAGTGGTTTGATCTGATACAGCAATCCTATGTTACCGTCATGAAAAAAATAAACAAAACACACACATACATTACATCCTGTAATGAACCATGTTCCTTAAAACACTCACACACTTGTACAATTCCTATATGATAGGTTGATGTGGTGAAGAAAAATCAGAAGGCCCACATCAAAAATTAAGAAGTGCTCATCATTTTATAGCTGCAGAGGGAAATAAGAAGAGAGCAGCCTTTCTATTAACAATTCTGCACTGAGACCAGGTTAGCCATGCCTATCATTTCATTTCTCCCTATGTCAGTTCAAACGTAAAGTACTGAACACACAAATAGCAATATGTGCAAGCTGTCCCTAAAAACCTGACTCTCTTTCAAACATATTTTATTTGACCCGTTTCCTTACAAAAGGGATGAATAAAAAGCCAGAAACCTTTCTGCAAGCTCTTTGTGAGAGAAAAGTCCTTCATATTCACAGACTTCCCTGCAGTGGAGAAAATCACTGCTGGCAGGGCATGCTAATGTATTTCAAAGAACACCTCCATGACCTGCACTAACAGTTAGGGTTTAAAGATAGCTTGTGGTCTGCGCAGGTGAATTTGAGTTTGTAGAGCCACCCACAAACCTCCAAGAGTAGGAGGTTGGAAGAGGGGATTCACCTGACTAAGTGGATGTCTTTGCTGCAGGTCACCACAGGATCCCTTCCTCATCAATGGAGAACTTGTCTGCATTGTCAAAGAGAACAGACATGATTTATAAAACAAGCATCTGAAAGAAAAGATGAATTGAAGTTTTCTCTATTGTCTGCTGAGCAAGTCTGCATTGACTAGCCCACGCACATCCCTCACCTCTGCCTCTGTCCATAACAGCAACTCCACTATTGATAGTGCTGGTACAAAAGTGATTCTGATAAATACTATAATTGAAGTTGTTCTATATGAATGGGTTTTTTTCTGACTGCCATATATTCTTACACTGCAGGTCAATGGCTGAGGAAACTGATGCTAGTGGTATATCTCCTATAGCTCACATATAGTTGCCCAAATCTAGATGAGGTAGAGTTAAGCAATTGCCAGCTATCTAATACCCTTTTTTTGCTGATATTGCCCACTATTGCTGTCAGCGGTGCAGCTGAACTTTTCTCTCTTCTTTTTTTTTTTGTTTGTTTTTTCGTAGGAGAAGGTCCAACTTTCTTGAAATGTAAGGCAAAGACATTACTGGGCAAGACTTTTCAAGTGGCTGCAGGAGTAGTAGCCCACAGTGAAAAGGAGAAGTCGTAGAAAGGCCTAACATTTAGAAAAAAGAAGGCATCCCAATACGCGAAGTAAAAACCTCCATGATCTTTTCAGGATCAACTTCTTTACAGTCCATTGAAAATGTGTATGTGCTGCTGTCTACATAGACAGCCTCATAAAGGTATGTCCATCTAAGTGAAACACTCAATGGTCATTTTATTACCAGATAAATATTTGGAGTTTCTTAATTTCTCAGATGAAAAACCCTGAGTGAATTTTTCCTCATATCACTGACTATCTCTTTTGATGCAGAGAAATAGCTTCCTTCTGTCCTTTGATAACGAAACCTTCATTTGACCATTTCAAACAAGACAGATATTTCACTGTTCACATGGAGAGGACCATAAAGGAAGTTTCAGTCACAGAATTGTTGGATTTGTTGGCTCTGAATGTTTCAGATTGATTTTTCCTTCCTCATATAGACAATTCCAGCAGCACTAAATGTGGTCTTGTCCCTAAATTCATCTTCATCCAGAGGGCCGTGGTCAGAAATCAGTAAGAATGGTGGGAATACTACAGTAAGTGAAGGTAAAGAGCACTAACATACCATAGGGTCACAGACAACTCAGGAGATCCCTGGTCTAGCACAGGGTTCTCAGCGCTGAGGTCAGACTGGGCTGCTCAGGTCTGGGCCCCATCCAAGCTGTAAACCCGCCATGACAGAGATGGCACAGCCTCCCTGGGCAGCCTGCACCTCTGCCCTCCTCTGGCCACAAGGGACAAATATGTTTTCAACTGCAGTAGAACCGAAAGGAACGATGCAATGAAACAGCTGACCTTGCCTTTCCGCATCACCAAACTTCCTAGAAGATCTGCTGAGGTACCTGTACAACAGTATTATTCTACCACAACATCTGGCTGTGGTGGGAATAACTAACTGTGAAGAAAAGATAAAAACCATTAAGGAGAATGCTTGTTTGAATAAGCAGGTTATACAATATGTAACTACATGCTTTTGTAGAAGATAAATTTTTATCCTAAGTGCAATGTTCAAATATCATAAATAAGGATGAGAGGTAGTCATCACTTTCAGAGGGAAGAGACATTTCTTTCTCACCACTGGTTTTGAGAAACATGAAGCAATGTCATGTCACACTTCAAGATCCCATACAATATTCTATGAAATCCAAAGCTTCGGTATCATGTACTCCACTTCTCCAGTCCAAAGGAGATGACAGAGAATGTGATGACAGTAAGTCCCAACTTCAATGTGTATAAGAACGTAAGCTTTTTTCTGGCCTGAGGACAACCAAATCCTGCTAAGAATATAAAGTCACCATAAGATTAGGGATAAGTGTACAGAAGTCACAACCACTATCATTTACTGCTGTTTTAACTACAGAAAGCATAGCATTGAAGAAATGTTCTTTTTGGTACATTCAATCTTCAAATGTGATTTGCAGGCTGGCCTTTGATGATAGGTCTGTTTCGTGTCTATTTCCTACTTTATACCTGCAACCAGAAAAGAACAATAGATCACTAGCAAATGTATAAAAATCCTCCCATTTTAAGTCTTACAACTATGATTTCCAGACCTGACCTTCTAACTGGATTAGGTTAGATAAACACTACAAAGCCATGAACTCCTGCTGCTGTAGAGTCTTTGCAGTTTCTTCCCTCTCATATTAAATTATGGCAGGGAATTTTAAAAGATGTTTGAATAAATGTCCTTCAGCAATATTAGCTTTGAATAATTCTCTGAGTATTATTTCTGAGTCTTTAAAGTTAGCATTTCATAGTATTTATTTAGCTCATGCTCTGAATGAATATTTCATGTATGTGTTTCAGGTTAATATAGTATTTTGTCTGTTTAGTTATCAAAACCAAAATTCTACACACAAAGCATTTTAGAAGTTACTACACTTAATAAACTACAGTCAGATTAATAGATTTCAAATATGATCTTTGGTTTTATAATAACTGTGTCCAATGGAATAATAATCTAAATGTATTTTTTAAGAAAATCCATATCTGCTGACAAAACAAAGGAATTCTAACAAGAACCAGTATCAGTTTGTTTTGTCCTTTCCTAAGAGCTGGTGGTGTAAACACACACAAGCATATTTCCAAGACACCTCCTGATATCAGAACATCACTCCAGTGATTAAATTCTTAATCAGACCTGCAGGACAATTTTTATCACCTCTGAAATAATTTTTATTATGTGACTTGGAACCAGTTGTAGTTTTTTTAATACCAGAGAAAGATGTATTAGTTTACTAGAACAATTCCACATCATTGAGGTCAAAATGAAAGAGTGAAGTTACATTCCTGGCAAAGACAGACACTTGTTTAAAGCAATCATTGACAGTGCTTGCAAGATACCAGATTGTAGAGTTATTTGTTATAAAGCATGTTTTGTCCAGACCTGTCAATTCCAGCAGTTCAAAAACCATGAGCCAGGTTTCCAAAAACTTCATTATATTTAAAATTATAAGATTTATGTTATCTAACATAATTGAGACTTCAGCAATTACGCTATTGGTCCACTAGTCTCCAAGAGTCACTTTTGGGCGCTAACTAATATTAATCACATTTTAATCAAATTTTTACAGAGGTACTGAACTCTTATAAAGTTCCTGCAAGCGCAATGAAAACCACTGGTCCTGTGGAGCGCCGGTGGTGCACCTGATGGGGGAAAGGCAGGGGCAGCTCGGTGCTTCTGTATCTTACCCAAAAGCAGCAGCAGCCAGCAGTCACCATCTCTGCAGCTTTGAATCAATTCGTGTTTGCTTCCCTAAGCAGCATTGTAAAGAAATAGGTAAAGCAAATGATGTCCTTGGTGAAGAATAGTATCTTTTCCTGCTTGACAAAAATGAAGTTCCTATTCTGACTGATTGAAGAAGGCTTGTAGGAGAATGGGAGGGAGGTATCATGGTAGGGGGCATGAAGTAGTTGCAGAGAGTTGAGATTAAGCTGGTGGAGAGGCAAGAAACGCTGTGCAAGAATCCACGCATTCCCCTGTTCACAGAACAATTTGTTTTAAGAACGGGGTTTTACTGTTAAATCCTTCTTGTATTGTGTCCTCAGGCTACCTTAGAGTAAATTATTTCCGCCTTTCTCTGTAGGTAGAAACTTACTTTAATTTTTTTCATTAACAGCTTATGTTCTCACAGTACTGGGGGATGTAGCTTAAAAAAAGAAACACACATGCCACACACAAACAAAAAACAAACAAACCAACCCAACACAGATTTAGATACATAGATCGATACATAGATCAATTTAGATCAAAAAATAATAGAAAATGGCACTAGGAGAGATCTTGAGTAGTGTCCTCATTTGACAAAATGCAGCGTTCCATCCCATACACATCATGCTCGGTATAAAGCTGAGAGATCACAAGGTTCACTCCCTCTCCCTTTACGGCCAGGGGCCTGAGGGCACTGATGGACTTTAACGGCCCTAAGCAGCTTCGCCTGGTACTTCCGCCCACAGCCATGGCCCAGGAGCCTATTTAAGCCCAGCATGGGGCTGTCAGTGAGGTTCTGGTGGTGTTGCAGGATACTGCCCTGCAGTACTGCCCAGCTCCTTGCTCAAGCGTTGGATGAGGACTCTGCCCGATTCTTCTGCCTCTGATCCTGATCTGAGCATTCCTGTATCCAGCTCCTGCCTGCTGCTGAGTACACTCTGGGACTTTCCCGGGCCGTGCCCCGCAGCCTCCGGGTGACGTATTCGTCATCGGGGGTGGGGGAACTCAATATTGGTTTTGTATATATTTCACTATTGTTCTTCCCATTATTATAATACATTATTATTGTAGTTATATTAAAGCTGTTTCAACTTTTTCAACCTGTAAGTCTCTTTCCCTTTTCTCTTTCCCCCCTTTTGAGGAGGGGGGACGGGGGTTAACAAAGAGAATCTGTCACCTGTTTAGTAGCCAGCCCAGCTTTAAACTGTGGCAAGTAGGCAAGATAAACTGTGCCTGAACCATGGCAACAGATTTTTACCTGTCTTAGTTTTTAAAACCCTCCAATAAAATTGATACAAAAAACTTTCCTGGATGCCCTGTTGTAGTGCTTCACTACCTTTACATCAACCTTACTAACACTGCCTGCAACAGTAGCTAGCGCTGTTGTTGCTAACGCACTACTTGAGAATAGCAGGAAACCTCTTACCAACAAGGACTAGATTAACATTGTTGGCCCCTCCCAACAGAAACATTTTATCGATTTAGAGAAAGAAAGGAGCTATATTACTTAGCCATAATATGAAGGACAATGATCTTCTCCATTTGCCCTAACTTTTTGTTACACTGGGAGGAAAGGCCCTCATAAAGCTATCCTATCAATGAAATAGTTTTACAGAAACATGAGCCCACCAAAATTAATGCAGAAGAGAAACAGTCTTGTTTCAAGTTCTTACCATCACAGAATGGTAGGGTTGGAAGGGACCTCTGGACATCATCCAGTCCAACCCCCCTGCTAAAGCAGGTGTACCTACAACAGGTTGCACAGGAATGTGTCCAGACAGGTTTTGAATATCTCCAGAGAAGGAGACTCCACAGCCTCTCTGGGCAGCCTGTGCCAGTGCTCTGGCACCCTCACAGTAAAGAAGTTCCTCCTCATGTTCAGGTGGAACTGCCTGTGCTCCATCCCACAAGGGGCCCATTGCCCCTTGTCCTGTCACTGGGCACCACTGAAAAAAGTCTGGCTCCAGGCTACACATCTACACATCACATCTACAGCTATACAAGTAATACAAACGTCATGTACAAAAATTCTTATCAGCTGCTGCAAATTAAAATGCTTTCTTAAGGGTGAGATCTGCTTTGATTCACTTTAATCTTGGAAGTATCCTCACTGAAAAAGCTTTAAAAGTTAAGTCTATGATATTATTTTCTGTGTATTCTGGACAGATGCTAGCTGACACCTTTCTGTAGAAAACAGCTCATTCAGAGACACTTTCAAGATGCCATCTACCTACAGCTTCCCAGCCTACTTCTTTTCACTGCCTATTATTAAGAAAATTTAGGGATCTCATGCTATGCTATTTCTTCTTAAGAAATATGACCTAGGATTTGGCCATGGACATATACATACATATGAGAGATTGAGACACAAGTGCAAAAAATTAACTGACAGCAATAACATCTGAATAAATTCCTTGTTAAAATATTAGAAGGAAAGCAGCATCTGCATGTGTTTTCATAAGACATAGAACAATTTTGTTCTGTAGACCTTCCTCAAGCAATCAAGATTGCTGCAAGTGGAACAGAAATGCGTCTACTATGACACCATTTCACTGCGAATGTCTGAATATCTGTCCTTCTGCAGTACTCTGAAAGCAAAACTGTCATTTAAATGCAATTACTTTAGCCCAGGGAAGATATACACTTGTAAGAAAAAATTCTGATAGCTCTAAACAGATCTTATGGCAGCATTCACATGTCAAATAAAATGATCGCTTTCATAGAAATTATGTGAGTTTGCAACATCAGTATGTTTTGTATCATATTTTTAAGAGAACACTTGTGTAAAAGTATGCCTGATTGTTTAACAGTGCAGAGGTCCTTAGAGTTTTAGAAAGCTGCTAGAATAATATGGCTACGACTTTGAGTCTGAATTTGCAAAGATAAGTGATATTCTTTATTATCAATATAAATACCAAATGTGTTTGTCCTCCCTTGGCCTCTCACAAAGGACGCTGCAGCCCCAGCTGGGAGAGGAATGTGGCTTGTGCCGGGTCTTGCTGCACAGCAATCCAGGAGTCTCACTAACACCGGCTTGATGTGACTGCATTACAGCCTTCAGTAAGGCTTATCTCTGCAGCATCACTAGTTTTCACTGATTCATATCCTTCTCAAAGGTTGCTCTTCACAGCGTGTTTCATGCGGTGTGGTGGTCAGTAGACTGTGGCTCTGGGAGCTCAGGTGAGACCCCAGACTGACAGGCATCTACTGTTGCCTGATTCCTGCAGACAGACCTCCTTTTTGTGACTTGTAGAAAAACCTCCTGCTGCAGACTCAGAGGCTGCTAACATAACCTTCCTCAACACTCCCTGCCATGTCCGGCAGTCTGGCCCCTGGATGCCAGCCCCCCTGAGCAAGTCCCTAGGAGGCAGATGCCTCCAAGCTGCCTGCACACCCCACCCCATGCTCGCTGACTGCCTCTGTCGGAGCAGGTCACCTCTGCTACCTTCACAGAGATTCGTCTCACACTGCAATACCACACAGGCTTTGCCCTAAGATGAAGCAGAGGCTTATTTGTCAGAGTTGAAGGTAAAAAATTCAGAATTATACCTACAGGGCTGCAAGCACAGGTGATATAAACTGTTATTTTTAACAGTAAGGGGCTTCCTGACTTTTCCTGGGTGTTTCACACAACGTTCTTGTGCCATATCTTGACTCTTTCATGAAATAGTGGCATGGTCAAGTAATCTCCCCAAGTTCTGGAGGATTTCTCTCTTTTCTCCAGATGCACCAAGCTTGGCTTCTAGCTTCAATTCAGGGCCATGCCAGTGGCTCACATTTTGTATTACTGTTGTGGTTTAGATTTCCCCCACCGTGCCGCCCCCATCTAAGCTAGCCAGGTGCAGACACAGCACAGATCCAAGCAGTTCGACAGCAGAGCTCACCTAGCTCAGTCACTTCTGGCGTGGGAAGGGTGGGGAAAGACTGAGTAAGTCTGTGATAAAGGTCTCTTGGTTCCCGCTGTAAAGTTATACTAGCTAGCGTTTATTGCTAGATGTTTTCAGGGCTATAAACTTTGACCATGAATCTTCATTACTGTCGTTATTAAATCGTCATTAAAATAATCAAAATTATTAAAAATATAAGTCATATCTATTTTAGTAAAGTGTTGGCTTTTGGTGTTCTTCCAGCTTTTTGCTTGAGGCTGCATGTGGCTTTTGTGGATACAAAGCTCAGAAACGACGGAAGACTCTGCCTGTATGGGCAGTCACCTGTGTTCCCTCCTCAGTACCTGTTTTCAGCTTTCATGTCTCTGGATCAAAGAGTCAAAAGGAGATCCCCTCAGAAGTGCAGCATATGAGTCTGGGGGTTTTGCACCATTTCCACAGTTACCTCCCAGAAATACTGAGAGCATGAAGTCAGGATAAGAAAAGACAAAAAATAGACTGAAAGTCAGAGTCATTTTGTTCTTGAGAGACCTTGCAAATTATCCAACTCTTAACAGCTCTGACTGCTTGGATTAGCCAACTTTCAAAGGAATAAAGCCTTCATGATCGTTTCTCTCTGGAACACTAAAATTATCTCCAGCCTCTCCTCAGGGTCCCTCCAAAGGAACAAGCACATTGAGCCACTAAGCCACCGTTTTTCCAGAAGCAGTCACTAAATAAAGAGGCCAGGGGAAGAACAGGAACTGTAGGTGGCTGTGAAATTATACACCGCTGGGTTATTAAAATTTTCTGATTCTGGTTTTGTAAAAAAGTCTATGCAATTATTAAAAATACATAATTTTAAATACAACCATAAAATAAGAGAATTATATAAAGAACAGTTGGGAGCAACCCCACGAATATCAGTTAGCCCAACTCTGGCAGGATCAATTATTCTTGTGTTTTTTGTGAAAGACTTATGGCTAAACTGTTTTTAATATCTCTAGCAATTAAGATTTCACAACCTCTGCAGATGTCGGCTCATAAAGAACAAAGCTATATTTTTGACTAGAACTATCGCTTTCTCTTATAAGAAGGAAGTGTTTCCTAATATCTAACTTGATATTTTCTTGCTGAAAACAAAGCCTATTACTGTTTCCTTATCTGTCAAAGGCTTGGAAAATAGTTTATCCTCTCATTCTTTGTAGCAGACTTCTACACACCTAAAGTCTGTTACCTTGTCCCAACAATTTCCTATTCTGTATCTTACCCAGGTAAAGATACAGAATTTTTCAATTATTTTCCCCCAAAGGCCATCTTTTCTAGACACTCTCCCAGACTCTCTCCAGCAGCTTCACATCTTTCACAAAGTGCAATGACCATAGCAATCCAGCTTGGCAATACAGGACTGAGAGGATCAAAAATTCTGTGGGCTGCATTTCGGAGTATATGTCCCAGACATGATGTTCATATGTATACAACTTTAGTAACTTATGTTCAGTCCACAGTAAATCCTATATTCTGTCTCAAGTATCTGGTATTTCATCCTATTTCTGTTTTGTCGATTATTCCTATCATCTATGTAGCCATTAAGCTTCATCTTGGTGTTTCAGAAGAAATTGCCAAGATCTGTCAACCTACCTGCAGTCTTTCTTCTCTATTCTCTTTAAATATTAACCAGAGACTTTTGGCATACGCCTTACACTTTCAGCCACCAAGAAAGCATGTTAAATTGCATATATGCTTTTTCCTTTCTCCCTTGTTTGTCCTTCTTGAGTGTGCTATACTCATTTATGTTCATCTTCTGGTCATATGAGTTATCACATCTCTGTTATGCTAGTTACTTTACAACAGCAATGAGATAATGTTTCTTGTTTTAATATATAGATGCCTGTGTAGTATCTATGCTATATAGTATAGAAACCTTTGATGGGCTGACCAGCTCTTCCCATTTTTATCCCTTCTAAAAGAAAAATCTTAGTGACTGAGTGGCTACTTAGAATAATCTTTTTGTATCTAGATTTTTGTTGCTTAGATTTAGCTAGGATCTCATCACCTATCACAGCTGATCCAGGCTGGTATCCCTCCTTCCTAGGTCAGCTAGAGAATATTTTAGGATAATCTAAGTCAGCAAGATAATTCCCTATTTTTGTGAGGTGAAATCTTTTTTGTCAGTGGATCATTAAACTTCATTTCCTGTTGAAAGGACTAAAGCTCATGGTCTTGATGAACCTTAAGGTAGTCAAAATTTGAGCTTCAGTTACGAATAAAGTAGTTACACATGCAAATATGTCAATCACTTATGGAAATTATAGGTTCCATGACTACCTGTTCATTTGCATGCACAATTACCCAAACTGAATAAGAAACCATGACAAATTTAATGTGCCAATTGCGTGTGCAATCAGGCATTCTGCTAACTCACAACTGATTGGGCACACCTCGTTTTGAAAATTATTTTCCTGGTTTTCTGCTTACATTTAGCATTTTGGGTGAAGACTCTATAATAATTCTTTCATAGCTATAAAATTGAACAAAGGGAAATCATATCTCTCCACAAAGAACATACAAAGCAGCACTGCCTGTAAGTGCCTTTTTTTTTTTCCCACAGTTCAACCTTGTCTGAAAGCTATACAAGTTCCCACCAGGCCACAATGTTGGTGTTGTTTACAGACTCTCTTCCACAGCAATCTATGAAACTTTTGAGAAGAATTTGACACCAACAGCACCAACATGCAGAGTTTATGACTGACTTTTCTTTCAGTTCTGGGATTCATAGATTATATTATATACACATCGTGCTTGTGAAGCATGAAGGTATATTTTTAACTAGGATGGCATTTAATTCACTGAGGAGCAGATTTTCTGTAACAGGCAAACACAGATGTTTGTGGGTGCCTGATTTGTGTGCATAAATGCCAGCTGGGTAATCACAAATCAGGTATCTGCACACATGTATGCTTATATGTGTGGCTGGGCACATAGACAAACAACTGGTGTAAGTATAACAAACCACTTCTGTGTCAGAGATGGGCTAATACTTGGGGTGCAGTACTAGCTCCCACATTCAGGTTAGTCACAGCTAACCTGGCTGAAAACGGCTGAAGGATCTCATGATAATGCATGAAAAGGTTTCAGGAGAAACTCAGAGTCAGTAAATGCAAAATAAATCCCATGAAGAAAAGAAATTATAATTCTATATGTACAGCAGCAGGCTTTCAACAAGACTTCATGACTCAGAGATGAGACTTTGGAGACACTGTGAACAATTCTTTGAAAACGTTAGCCCAGTACACAACAGCAGTCACAAAAACAGTTAGAATACGCGGAACTATTAGGAAAGGGAAAGGGAAGAAAATTGCATAAAGTTACCAACTAAAACCCTTGTGCATTTGTGTCTCAAAAGCTGTGTTCAATTCTGGCCACCCTAGATCAGAAATCATAGAGCTGATGTCAGAAATTGGTGAAGTAGAATCAGAAGAGGCACTGAGAAATGCGACAAGGATTATCAAAAGTATGTGATGGCTTCTGAGGACAAACTACATAGAGTAGGACCCTTCTTAAAATTTAGGAAGACATAATAAACATTTATAAAACGATTTTTTAAATTAAAATCAACATGTCATGGAAAACATAAATAGGGAACAATGATACATTATTTTACATAATATATAAGATAAGGGGCATACAAAGAAATTATAGGCAGCAGCTTTAACACAATCTAAAGGAAGCCAAGTTTTATGCAGTACACAATTAAATTGTGGAACCTTTTGCCACAGGATTATTTGGATAATGCAAATATGAACAGGTCCAGAGATTTTTTTAATAAATCATGGAAGATCCACTAAGGGGTATTCTAAAACAAGGCATTGATGATGTGACTCTGCTTCAGTAGGTTCCTAATCGAGAGTGCCAGAAGGGCAAAGAGTGCATCAGGAGAGCTGTCACCCTGCCCTTCCTGTTTCTTGCAGTCTTTTCCTAAGCACGAAGTGTTGTTCACTGTTAGAAACAGGTGCTAGTCCAGCTGGGCCTTTGATCTTACCCCATATGGCTATATTTATATTTATAATACAACTCTTGATCCTTTCCTTGGGAACTTCTACCTAGTTGTCTTTTTCCTCTCTTCTGTGCTGCTCTTATTTTCATCTAAGTATAATCTTTATTCTCATTCTTATTGAACCGCAACCTAGTTTTTTTAGACCATTTCTCCAATTTGTCAAGGTCATTATATTTAAATCCATTTCCTCCCATCTTCTCTAGTAACGATGATTACCTGAAGGAATGGCTGATGACAGTAACTCTAAATCTTTCAACACCTGCACTGTTAAATTACCCTAAAGCTCATAAAACTGACTGATGCCATATACAAAGGAATTATGATATTTTAAAATTGTGATATAGATGTCTGGATAGATCTGGAAAGATAGAACATTACAGTTCCCAAAAGTCTATGTTATTTTCCTTGCATGCTGTTATTTTGCATAATATCACTATTAGTATGGAACATCCAAAGAGTTGTTTCTGACCCATTAATATTTACAAGATCGGTGCAGCTACCGTTCTTAGTTTGTAGGCACCTGTTGAAGAAAGACAAATTTAAAAAGAAAAGAATGTTCAATATGATATTAGTTTGAATGATCTCATATTACACTTCCAAGGTAGATTTTCCTTCTATTACCAAATGCTAATACTTAGAGCTGCAAAAGCACTGAAGTACTGAAAGCCTGGCCTTCAGCTGAAAATGCTGGAGTTTATTATTTTCAATTCTGGCAGTAGGACTGGGAAAGGAAAGGGCTGCTAAGTGCAATAAAATGTTGCTCCCTCTGAAGAGGAACAGTGTATTGACTCTAGAAGAGTGCCATGCTAAAATGGCAGCTTGGTCAGTGGAGACCTATGCTTTGAAGGCTTAGATTGAGGCAGAGCACATGCATATCAGTAGACAACACTCTGTGCAGGTACCTCTTCATGTCCTAAAAATGGACAACTCAGCACAATGGCTGATTTGGAAGACATCTGAACTAATCATTGAGAAACAGAGATGGAAGGAAGGAGGGGAGGGAAGAATTTGGGTAATTTATCCTGTACTGGACCTTCTTCCATTAGGAAAGTTGTCTTCTCCTGAAGATACCGTCTTTCATAAGATAAGGAAGAACCAGTGGTTGTTAAAAAAGCAGGTCTGGAGCAGAGGGCTTGCACTGCCACCCAAGACCCTCGACTCCTTTTGTCCAATAGAACAGTGTACTAAGACCTCTCTCACAATCTGTGATAAATAATTTGAGTAGTAAGGTATTGAGGAATGAAACTGCCAGTAAGAGAAGCAAAAAGAGGTATCTTCATTCCCTTCCACTAAAAATGTAACACCTCTCATTCATTCACTTTTCAGGAACTTACCTGCAAGTGGGCTGCACCTGGGTTACAGTTTAGGCTCTCAGTTCTTAATGCCCTCAGTGAAATTAGCCCTAAACAAATGTTTAGGTACTTCTCTTTAGAAGATGCTTTGATTCAGATTCTGTAACTTAGTCCCAAGATGACTATACCTGTGGTTTTCTTTGATGAGATTTCTAAGTTGTTTGACAAAAGTAATTGGTAAATTTTACCATTTATAAGGTGTCCAATTTAGTACCACATGTGAGCCTTATTATAAAATTAGTCTCTTATAAACCAGTAGAGAACACATTAAATGGATTAAGAACTCACTAATTGGCAGATGCCCAAACGCAGCTGTCAATGGAGAGTCATATTGAAGTGAGGAATATTCTAACAGGATGATCCCTTTGCAGGGATTAATTCAATAATGTTTTATTAATGTTCTCGAATGATACACGATATCACTGCTGGTAAAATGTGTGGATGACACATAGATTGCCAGGATAACAGATAATGATGATGAAGACATCCAACTAGTCAGTCTTGGCCTGCTCAAACAAACGATCTTTTTAAACGCCAAGTATCTCTAAACCAAAGCATCAGGACTATGCCTGTGAAATTAAATACTGCGTATGGAACAGGGTCTCAGTGAGAACCACACAGTATGAGCAGCTGCGCATGATCTTCCAGAGTGATAACGAGACGAAAGAGGGCTAATGAAGTCACTGTAAGTATGTAAATAGTGGAGCAGAGGTTAGGGAGGAGAACGTACTTCTGTATGCGACCCTGGTGAGGCAAGCACCTGAGTACTAGTGAAGAAACTTCCAAGAATAGTCCCTAACTTCACACATAAACAGCAACCTTGATTATTGCCTGTTGCTCATTACGTCCATTTCTACTCTGCCTTTGTGTAACATTGATTGGATAAAGCATATTAGTTGTTTCAGAAGCAGGGGAGTGCATTACCATGCTTGCGGTGCCTTTCCCTCTGTCCCTGCTCCTTCATGTTTGGCATCAGTGCTGTTCAGTGCCCCATCCCAGGCCAGCATAGCAGCGAGTGCCCCTGGGATCCTCACCCCGTATCCTGATCAAAACAGAAATGGGAAATGTGTCTGGTCAAACGTTAGTCTCTTCATTATTAGGAGCAGTTATTGCAAATACCTTGTTATATAAAGACCGGGGAGTGAAAACCATTGTATTTTTAAGGGCTAAGACCTGGGTTTTTTGAAAGAAAAGGTGCAGATTATTCCTGTCAGCAGACAGGCTGCAGATCCTGAGTAGGTGGAGTGAAAAATATGATTTAATAACCCTCCCCAGAGGATGTGCTCAGTCTCCTAACCCTTTCATGGCTGTACAGTGAGGCCAAAAATACACTGCATTTTGTCATCAGAACTTGACTTGTCAATTACAAGACAACTGGAAAAGTATTCTTTATTCTAATCAAAATATATGTAAGCATGTACCTTACCAGCAGGGCCTGATGTATGGCTGCAAGTTTCTGGACTTCTGGATAGATATAAATCAGTTAAATATACTTTTTTTTTAGAAAGGTAAATCTTTTCAAACATATCACATTATTGGCATTCCTAAAAGAAGTATATATCTTTACTTAGTGAAACAATAAGTTAAAAGTTTATTACAAATCTTTAAAGAAGCTTTCTAGCAATAAGAAATTTATAACCACAAAGTTTCTCTTTGCTTACTACAAACAACATAATTGACATATTACAGATTTATACTATAAAGAAAAGTTCCTCTCCCTCAACGTGTTATTTTCGTCAGATTGCATAGCTGAAATAACCATACATAAACTATTACTCTTTATTAAGTATATAACAAGTTATTAAATATACATCTACTCTTTAATGACCTTGGAGTCACAGCCTTGCTGAAGATTAACCTTGCAACTTCTTAGAAAACACAGGAATAGAAATGTCTTATGAGGTTTTTTATGTCAAAACTTGCCAATTAACTAGTTTAGACTGCTTAGACTAACATTTCAGACTCATGCATAAATACATCAAAAGACAAATTAATCCTGTTACTCTACTAACAGGAAACATGGCCCCTTCTCCCACCAAATTACACATAAACTTAATTCTCCCATGTGCCTGAGGCCCAAATCCTGTCTTGAAAACTTATTTTAGGTACTTGCCCAAAAGTATACCTGCTTTCTTCTTGCATACATATTGTTTAAAACACTCTTAGTAAATATCTTCATAAATACTATAACTTCAGATTTTGACAAATATAATAATGTGGTCAGTACAAATATCCTCCTTCACACGCCTGGATCCTGCAGAAAGATTACTTCAGGTCATCCCCATATGTCACGGTTTAAGGCTGGACAGCAGATGTTCTTTAGTAACCCTTTCCCTCCCTAGAAGGGGAAGGGAAAGAAAAGGGAGCGAGGCTTATGGGTCAGAAAAAGTAAATCATTTTTAATGAAACAATAACAAAAAAAGGTATAATAATAATGGGGCGAGGGGGGGAATATATACAAATATATACAAAACCAATGGTGTTGAATTCCCCCTGCTGATGACAACCACATTACCCTGGATGCTGCAGGTCAGTCCCTGGGAAAGTCCCAGACTGGACTCAGCAGAGAGACAGGAACTGGATTCAGGCACACATGGATCAGGATTGAAGGCAGAAGAAATGGACAGAGTCCTCCTCGGACACTGACCATAGAAGAGAGATTGATCCTTGTGATCCCTCGGTTCTACACCGAGTGTGACGTGTATGGGATGGAATGCTCCATTTTGTCAGGTTTAGGTCACCTGTCCAGCCTGCTCCTCCCCACAGGAGGGTCACAGGTGTCACCCTTTTTCCGCACTTTCATTTCCAGCACATAAGAAAGTTAGCAGACCCAAGCATCGACCTTGGCCTCCGTAGGAATAAGCACAAGCAAAAGCCAGTAACTATAAACATTGAGCCTTATGACTCCTAGAATCAGACACCGTCTGAAAAACATGCTGTTAATTTCAGAAAGCGCAGTCTGTTAGAAGAGACTTAACAGAAAAGTAAAACTACTAAAAAAAAAAAGGGTTCTGTCCTAGCTCAAACCAGGATGCCATATCAGAAAAAAAATCTGACTCCTGACTAGCCCGTGGGTGAGGGAAGGCAGACGCATGCCTTTGCACTAAGCACACGCTTGGACTAGTTCTCCTCCTGAAGCAGGCAGGACAAGAGAAGGACTTTCTCCACCCAGCTGGAAGGAGGCCCTGCCTTCATATCCAAGGAGAGAGAGGAGTGCATGCGGGTTATGATCACAGTAAATACTAAAGATATGTCAGGACATAAAATGGCTATTTTTCTTTAAAACAAATGTTTTGAGCCTCCCAGTTCTTCAAGGAGCTCAATGCCACTTAAGCTGGAGACTCAAGCTATAGCCTGCTCTTCTCCTAAATCATTTTTGGAGAGACAATACAAGAGACCATGGGCTGAAGAAAATTACTTTAATGTCACGGGGGATGGGGAACACAATGCAGACCCTCTCAAAGGAGAGTCTGAAGCGACAAAATCATCTGAAGCTGTGCTGCTGTCATAAATTTTTCCTCCCCTCCTCATAGCTGCATTTTTATTTATGACTAATGTGCTCAGCCCTCTAGCATGAAACCAAGCTAGCTCCTAAACACACCAAGTTTGTTCCCTGTAATCCCAGAGGAAAACTATGGTTAATATACAATGTCTTTATGCAAGAATTTAAACGCAGTAGGAGTACAGCTAATTAATGTCTTTTAGAGATGCCAGCCATCCTAAATCATCGGTAAACACAAGTCCAGGAGATCTGACTTTTGCAAAACCTATCAGTGAGGTGCAATAGATTGCTATGATTAACAGTTTCTAATGGATTCCCGTGGACGAAATTATTGATTTCCAATCAAAATCCTTGAATTCACGATAGGGAAGCTACCACCTAAGAAGAAGGTCTGAAATTTATAAACTAGTTTGTGTACAGCATTTTCTTTTCCTGCTGTGAATTCTTTAAATTACCTTTTAACCACTACTGACACCATTTGGGTTTTGTTCATTAGCCTTAGGTGGCCCTAATACAGAGTTCTCATAACAAACCAAGAAAACATTATTCAAACCTGTATAGTAATCACTGTTACCGTCCGCCTCTCCACGGAAAAGTGACAGGAGTTAAAACTACAATATGTACTAACAAGTATAGACAATTGCATGGCTGGAGCCAGGAGAAGGCAGTACGCCAATGTACAGGAGGGTGAGAGCTATTTGATGTGTTACAAGCTGAGGCAGTTCATGAGAAGGCAGAGGGGAAGGTTTTTTTAAATTGCTAAGAGTAGCGAGCTGCCATTCTGAAATAAATTCAGACCTCAGAAAGTCCTGATTCTTAATGAAATAGATACTATCTGGCCATGCTTGGTTTTCAGGCTTCCAAATCTTCTAATGCTACTCTCAGTCATTCTGAAAAATAGCCGAATTCAGATACATCAGCAACACGCAGGCTTTGGCTTCGGATATGCAGCCTGTCTCTTTTGAAGGAGGGCCATACACATCTTGGTCCACCTCCAGATTACTGTGCCTGACTGCACAGCCAGAAATACCTCTGGTTGCTTTCAATACCCTATGGCAAAGGGTGGGTATGTCCTTACAGACATCTTAAATGAGAGCAGCTTCCAGCATTAGATAAAGCTCCAACACGCATACCGAGATAAGTATTCTAATACTTTAAATGCTTTTCTGTCCTCTTTTCTCTCGCTTCCCTTTTGCTCTTTTGCCTCCCTTAAAGCATGAACATAAAAGGATAGTTGTCCTTTTAAATTACAGAACGAGTGAGTACGAAAATAATTTTCTGCTGACCAGTGCAAGCAGCAAATAATAATCCTTCCTGTGCAGACCGGTGGGCCAAGAATCAGAGCTGTGTCTCTGCTCCCTGTCCACATGTGAGTGAATGTTCAGCCAGTGCTCAAAGTCACAAAGTCATTGCTCAGAGCAGAGGGCTAAGCTATTTACATCACCCAACTGCCTTTGCTGTTTGAATAGAGGCTGGGTTTTTCAAGGAAGAAATTTGTTTGACTGCAGAGCTGTCCTCCAGATTTATAGGCAATGAGTCCTATGATGAGGACCCTCTGATTTCTTGGGGTTTTTTATTTTTAAGGAAAGATGAAAAACTTCAAACGGTGGGATGCATCCATCCGAAAAGCTAGTTTAATGTTCATTGTGCATTGAATGTGGTAAGAGGCATTTTTGTGCCTGCAATGTCTTGTATTGATCCATCGCCATGCAGATCAGTTGTTCTGGAAGCCTTAGCTTACATTCCTCACACTTCTGAGGTCTTGAGTATTCACCACAATAAAGACCAGCTTGGAAAGGCTTTATGCCATAATGCAGCATATTCCTTTTGCCTTGCCTCTGGAAAGAGTAGCCTGAGCACAATTCAGTACTTACAGTGTGCGTGAAGATGTCTTCTGCGAAGGAACGGGGCAGATGTGCCTGCCACAGTGCCTCTTTGAAGATGAAGGCCCTGATTAAATGCATTTTATTAAGCAAACATTTTCCTTTGGAGATGTACCTTTTCATGACAAATAAAAGATGTGAAAGGGCTTCCTCTTTTTGTTTAATAATTTGTAAAGGAAATACTCTCTTCTCCTCTGGACTGCCTCTGTGCAACGTGTATGCTGTTTCATCTTCCCATTACGCCTCCCTTGCCGGTCATACCAACAGTTTCCCCCAGCTAAGATTCTGCTTTAGGATGTGACGAGTAGTGCCTTAGAAGTGACTCTTTCTCTTTATTGACTAGGTTTTACAGAGCTAGCTCATACCTAGCTGACATTTGGTCAAATGAATCCCACCCATTTTGGCTCGAATTGTAGTCATAAGTTGTTTTTACTGTACATTCGCCTTCACTTAAATATCCTACAGATGTACCTTTGCATCAAAAGATCACACCATGACAGCAAGTGGTTCCATTCAGATTAACAATGCAAAACAACATTTGGAGTATAGATTATATCAAAAACCCCATCTCAAGTTAGATGGAGTATCTTCAAAGCACTGTGGTACATTTAATTTGGCTGAAGAAAAAGCAGTGAGCAATTTAAGTGTCATCATGAAGAAACAATGACCTATTATAGATGCAGACAAAGAGGATGTGACGAGAATGATTTTCAGCTCGGAAAAAATTACATAGATAGTTGAATGTATACGCAGAATTATAATCATAAATACCAACAGACTTTGGGAAACTGCTGTTCACCGGTGATAAAAACATTCACATAACAAAAAAGCTTCCATATGGCAAAAGGTCAGATGATTTTATCGTGAAAACAGAAACAATGCTGAAAATTATATGTGACATGTACCTGGATACAATTCTATCATGAATGAATTCAACCACCAGGAGCTATATAGCCCAGTTCCTCTGAACCTAACGGCTGCCCACCGTTCGTAGTGCTGCACTTCAGATGCACTGCTATGTATACGTCTCCTGTCTGACACCATTCTTAGCCAGTGTCATGTCGATAACACAGCTTTTAAGAGCCAGGAGTGATTTAAATGCATTTTTTTCAGTCTTAGCCCTTTGAATTGTAGAACTATGACTTTGGAGGAACTACAGAAACAAAAATTTTTTTTTTTGTTCTAGTTGTATTTGTCTTCTGCAGACACGTTACACTCAAGAAGAAAATAAAGGTCTTTCTGGATGACAAGGCCTGTCTTTAACACCTTTGTGAACTGCAAACCTGGTTAAACTTTGTATGTCAGACAGCTTTTCCAGCTGGCTTCCTATTGCACTATTGTTTTAGAAAAGACATCAATCTGTCTTCTTTGAAAAAAAAGCCACATTTCCTCCATTTTTATGCAACGTACTCCACAAGGGAAGAAGCAGAACCAGGATACAGCTCTCTACTTATTTTCCTTCTGCACCAATTCTCCCCTCACACTGTCTTCAATGTAGACACCTTTCAAGGGCAATGGCCCTGCTAACAGAAATCTCCTGATCTCAAAAACAGGGAAAAAACCCATTCCATTTTCCTAGTTAGAACAGACACAGTGGGATTCACATATTTAAATTTTTGCAAGTGTGTTATAGGTGTCTACACCGTAGTTAGTCACTTGGCTCCCTTTACAGGGAGTGATAGGCTCCATAGCACACAGCTCAACTCCTAGGTGAGAGAACCCTAACCATGAATTTTCTTCTTCACTGATCAGAGCAAGGATCTAGGTGATTACCTCAGACGTAGATTTTCAAGCTGGGTGAGATGAATTCCCCACATCTGTCTTAGAAGATAGGAAGCCCCTGTAGCATACCAGCCTTTAAAGAATCACCAAAGATGACAGCTCTTATAAGAATCAAATCTCAAATCCTTTGCAGTGTTGGACACTATATAAATCTGTAGCATGTGAGCTACTTTTAGTGAAAGTAGGAAAAGCTGTACTGGGCCAGACTAAAGGCCCGCCTAGTCCTGTTTCTGACAGTGGCCAGAAGCCAATGCCCAGGAAGGATACGAGAACACTGCAAGCAGAAACCGATGGTCCCCTGGTGAACTGTTGGAACACTTGGAGCTCTGTGTCTCAAGATCTCTCTGAGCCACTGGCCATATTTTTTTGCGTTTAATGACCTTAGATAAATAATTCTTTTATTAATATGATTTTGGATGGCATATATACTTCCAGCATCCACAGTGCCCTGTGGCAATGATGCAAAGATTTTAATTAGAGGCTGCATGAAGACTCACCTTCTCTTGTGCATCCTGAATGGGCAGTCTGATCATTTCGTGTGGTGACTCTTTGCTCTTGTACAAAGAAAAAGGAGCTTATTCAGTTTGTAAGGGTTTGTAAGCTTTCATCAAGCCTCAAACCCCATTGGCTATTTTCAGGGCTGAACTGTGCTATAGCATTTCTCTCCATGTGCAGATACTGTTATACCACCTTTGTTATCACCCTCTATTAATTTCTAGTTTCATTATAGCCTCTCTGTGAAAGCTAGCTCAGAAACAGGCCTTCTAGATTGACTGCTGATTGCAGTCAAGAACAATGCAAAGGGGATACAACTTTTTTGATAAATAACACAATACCATGTGGTGTGCTCTCTGCAAAAGTAAATTGATTTTCAGTTGATAACTGATGAGAAAGGAAAGGGAACTCTTACAAGCTGGGATAACACTTTGAGCATGGCAGTATTTATCCTAATGTTTTACTTCCTAGCCATCCCTGTCAGGACTGGATCTTCACCTTTTCCTCTCTGTTATCCACTCCCTGTCTCTCTGGTGTGGTTTTTGCTTCCTTGATATACATGAGGTCTTTGTCTATCATAGTATGAAAAAATGTGTTTCTTTTCACACATTGTTAATACATCAGAAAGCACTTCTGACATAGTATGTCTGATAACTGCAGGATTTTGAAAGGAAAGATGCAAAGCCACCAACATGTTTATTTAAAACATGCCCTCAGAAGAGGATCTATTTGGCTGTCCTCAGGTGAGATCGGATGAGGCAGAAACTTTGGGATAGTTGAAAAGGAAGGAAAAATAGAATAAAACTTCAAATGGATGAATATCTTTCTGAAGGGCTGGAGGCATATAGTAATCAAACCATGACCTTTATCAAAGTCACCTACAGCAAACTAGAGAAGCTGATCCAAATAGAAATTTAAAAAGAAGTTATTTTCCTCAGAACAATTTATTGGTTTCAAAATTATATTTGTCTCAAATGATAATGAAGTGTAAAAATACCAAAAGTTTTAACAAAATAAAACATCGACATTGAAGCAGAAATATTGGATGTCATTGTTTTAACTAACATACCATCCAAAGAAAAATTGTATCAAAATAAATGTATTTATTCAAACTATTTTTAAAATTTACTTTGAAAATGTAGATGAGATTGAAATGTTTCAGTTTTAACTTTGCTGTATCCAAAATCTTCAGTAGGAAAGAGCTTCTTGGACAAATTGACCAGTCTCACTCAGGAGAATAGGAAAAGCAAAGCTTCATGATAGAAAGAATTCAAAGGCTTGAAACTGTTCCCTCCCTCCCTGCCTCAACATGCAGGTGCAGGCAGTTTCTGATGATCTCTGATGCTGGGCTACAGTAAGGAATCCAAAGAAGGTGGCATAAATCGTCTGTCCTCTGGAATTATGGACCTCACTAGCTGTGGCTATCATGGAGGCAATAAAGCTGAGAGACAAGTTGCTTAAATTTACAGACCAGGTGCAAGCGTTAACCAAACTTTTCAGAAGACTGGTCTTAAATTTTAAGATGGGAGTTAATGATCTGATTATTTTTCTAGTTCCATAAATCAGCAAGTGACTTACAGTGTCCTCTTATTCTCTTTAATCTTACTTGAGTGAAGCAGTGAAAGGAACAGATATATATTTGCTATCTACTACTTATTTTGACAGAAGTCAAGCAACAGAGCGATTTCAATCTGACAATCTCTCTTTCTTGAGAAATTGTGGTAGTTTGGCATTTGACTTTATTCTGACAGAGAACCACACATTACCAGAGAACAAAACATGACCTGAGACTTCCTTCAAAAAATGTATTGGTAATAATTCAGACTCATAATATCACTTCAACATTAATAATCAGAATAGTGGGTTTGAATTAAAAAAAAATTACTTTAACAATGTTACTTGTATGTTATAAACTCTCATAAAATCAATTTTAAAATCAAAGCCATTTCAAGAAGGAAAATCAAAGACAAGTGATTTTAATCAAAATGCTCTTGCAAAGAAAGACTGCAAACCGGAACATTAAAATCAATACCAGTAATGCTACAAGCCTCTGGTAGTTTTCCTCACAAAATAAAAAGTCCCTTTGGGAAACTCCTTCAGCTCAGAAAAGCTGACAGTTTTATTCTCTGTTTTCCCAAAATTAGTTCTCTGATGGCACCAATACTTTTTCCCCTAGGGTGCAGTGTTTTTGCTCAGTGAGGCTATGTGACAAAAATCCCGCAGAAACTAAAATCCATATAAAGCACCATTAATAAGGAAGAGGTTTGTGTATCCATTGCGTATGGATCTGTACCGTATCTGGGCTCTATGCCCCCTCATGATTTAGTGACTTCAGCCCATAACACAAACTCACCTCTGCAATCTGAAACCCACAAATCTCACTCTGCAAACAAACAGTGGCGAAAGGCAGCGGGCAGGTGCCTCTTCATTATGTGGCACCCAACAAACACACAGCTTTCCCTGATAGGCATTTGTAATAGATAAACTCTTATCTGAGCTTAAAAAAATAATTTAAAAAGAACAAAACAAAATAACAGTGCATATCTTTTTGCACAGCAGAAGATAATGAGAAGGAAAAACTAATTATTTCCAGGAGAAAACACTTAGGCTAAACCATGCTGTTTGCATTTTATTGTCTCTGCAGAGGTGCTAATTGCTGTCATCTTGGGCTTTATATTGCACTGATAAGGCAGTTCTAGAAAAGGGAAACTAGGCAGAAAATTGGCATCATTATGCATTTCTGAGGTGCTTATAGTTAATCACTACAAACAGTCAATCTTTGAATAATAAACTGGAGGGGATCAAACAGTTAAAAATAAATGTATGCAGCTGCAGGGTTATGAAAATATCATTCGATGAATTACCTTGGAATGGAAAAAAGGACTCATCTCCCTACCTTCCCAAAAAATTTCCTAACAAAAAAACACTTCAGTGTAAATAATATTAGACGACAGGGTACTGGCAATAAACAAAGACAAAAGAAATTCCTATATACTAGATTCATCTGCTTCCTTTCATAGTGGAGGGACATTAGCAGAGAAATTTAAAGGCAATGTGGTCACATTCCCACTTTCCCTGAAAACCTCCATAAGATCCTCTGCAAAAAAAAGTACCAGAGGATGTTACTCACAGGATTTATGACTTGAGGTCAATCTCAGTTAATGCCTGAATTGTAATTAATCCACACGGCACTGCAGTTGCCTCTGCATTTTACTAAAGCCTTATAACGAGGCAGTTTTCTCATAGTGAGAAATTAACAGTAGGCTAAATCCACTTTTCCATAGCATAGTCTCTTATTAATTCAGCTGGTTTACATGTATTACTAGCAGACATATTCTTTTTCCCCTTTGTTTAAGTCTGGATCTTGAAGACCATCATACCCTAAAGAGACTGCAAATCATAACCCCTTGAAGAGACTACGTACCTGACAGGTTTCTTGCAAGGGTTTTTCCAAACACTCTCTTCAGTGCTGCATCTTTATTTCATAGTTGAGTTTAGTCTATAATTTTTTTTCAAACTCCAGTGTATGTCAAATGTTTTTAATGACAATATAATAACATAAGAAGCTATTATGGTTTAGCATGCCTGTACAGGGGTGCATCACCTTGATGCAACACATAGGCTGAGATCCACCGCTACAGTTTTTTTAAAGAAGAAAACAAAGTCACACATATGAGGAATTAAATCAAGAAAGATCAGTACAAGCTGTGGTATGCCAGTTCCTTATTTCTATTTTGTTGTTCTTGCTGTTTCTGCATACAAGATGCTTTATTTCTCCTTGAAGTCTTTGCTATATAAGCATTAAAAGGATCTAATAATAGCAATGTAAAGCCTTAATAGCAAAAAAAAATTCCAGCTGTTAGTATGAAGCACAGTTGTACCTCATACCATATTCTGAGCTGTGGTGTTGCAGACCCCCCACTGCCCACCACCCCTGGGCCACGCTGCAATGTCAGACCAGCCAACAAGAATAAGAACAATAACAACAAGGAGCTGGGATAGTTTGGCACTCCCTGATCCTGCCTGCCAGTCTAGTGAGTTGAGACATGAAACACCGTGGTACCCTCCTGTCCTGGGACAAGCACAGAGCGTTGGGATGACCAGGTGCTCCCTAACTGCACCTGCAACTCCTGATGCGAGCACAGTGAGCTGGAGCGACTGGGCACTCCCTGACCACCCCTGGTATCCTGCGGCCTGGGAAACATGCCTGAAACGCCTCCTGCCTGGACCATAGCCCACTCTAAGAGGTGCCAAGACTACCCGACAAGAATTATGGCCACAATAAGCAACAGTACTGACCAAAGTCCATCATCTTGCAATCCCGAAAGTAGTGGTCCTGAAGTGAGGCCCTTTGAGCTGTCTGGGACCATGGCGGCCTGTGAACGTGTGTATCCCTTTGAGTTGGGGTGCTTCTCGGAGCAGCTTTTTGTGAAGTTTCGCCAAGTGATTCGGATCCTTTGCTGACAGAAGCCAGCGAAGGAAAGAGTGAGTAATTCAAAGAAAAAAAAAAAAAACAAAAAACTTGTGTTTGGATTTCACGACAGTTTTCGCAAATCGAAAATAGTGAGTAATTCACTATAACTTGATTCTGTGTGATTTTCGAAGGTTATTGGGTAACAAATTTATTATAATCTGCAGAAAAAGAAACATCTTAATCAAAGGTTAACCTCTATGTCTGTGTGTGTATGTGTGTACGTGCATGTGATTTAATTTAGGAAACTTTGAATATTTAACTACGTTGCTACACTAATTGCTGATTACTGATTATAGACTAAGTATTGGTAAAACACATAATCTAGTTTATGATTTACCATAATAATGTTAATATACCTTTAATTGCTGCTGTTAATTGCTGTTACCTCAAACTTATATAAGACCCATACTTACATGTTAAATCACTTTCACTGAAATCCCACGACCACACTCTTTTAGTCACAAACCGTTGACCAAGTCTGGAACTGGGACTGGATGCAGCCACACCTAGACTCCTCTCTGAGAAGGAGTTTAAAAAGCAACTTCGTGACTCAACAGGAGGGCATTCCTTATACCCTTTCCCTAATCCCTGTACACGTCACTCCAGCTCGATCCTGACTCTATTTCCCTGCTCGACCTCCGTATATATCACTCTCCCCAATCACTGTGTAAATCACTCCCAAGCACCACTCTGACCCAATTCCCTTTGCACATTCCCTTCTTGTAGTAAGTAATAGAGTGAATCTTGCCATTGAATTCTGTGAAGTTGTGGTTTTTACAAATTCATATTAAAATCACTTTTCCTCATATCTTTGACTGTGATTCTTTAAGCGACCATTAAATCCTTAACCACTCTCCCCCACAACATGAGCACTTTAAGATTTCAGGGTATTTTCTTGTTGGTTTTGAGTAGCTTGATCTGAACTGTAAAAGTTTATACATATTTAAAGAAGAGAAAGAATTGTAAAGCTTTCGAATATGTTGCCATTTTCCACCATTGTGTTTATTTAGAAACTAATTAAAAGCTTCATAGTTCATATTCAAATTTTATACATTTTCAGTTTATACATTGAACTAAAAGAAAAATTGATATTTTTTTTTCTCAGTAAGATCAGCATTGCGACATCTTCTTCATCAGGCTTAAACTTTATGCGTTGATTCTTGTAACTGGATACAGTAAGATGAGTCTGATTCTCACCTCATTGTTTCATGAGGAAGAAATTATATGTATGTTTAAAAAAATCTATTTCTTTCCAGAGGTTGAAATGAAAAGTATTGCTATCAAATAATATGATTAACTGTTTCCTCTAGCATTACCATTGCTGGAAATAAAATTTAAACAATGATATTTCATTAATATGTTTTTCATTAATAATTTGTTTTCTGTAAATTTGGGAAGAGGCAAGGTGCTAAATTTTTCACAAAAGACAAAAGTTTAAAAGTTGTAGCTCTGAATAGAAGCAAACAATAGTGTAAAAAAAAATCTCCATTTTGAACAGTGTAACATGATTTTGCTACATATGCACTTTCACAGCTGTTATATCTCCAGAGTTTTCAACAGTTAAGTTGATGCATGAAGGGAAGAAAGATTGCTTGACAGGCTGGTAATCTATCCAGAGGGGAAGGGACACTGTCAGTCAGGGTTCAGGTACTGGATGGGCTGTTGACCAGCCAACCATCTGTATGGGTCTCGAAGGCCAAGTGCTACTTTTCCCCACTACTCAGCTCATGGCAATGAAACCAACACTGTCAAGACGCATGCAGGCAATGAGACAAAATACTTTATTTTCTACTGTCATAGAGAACTTTCAGCTTTGTGAACATTTGCTATGTTTATATTATGCTCAATAGACACTTACAGAGTTGTGTAAACATCACCAGTACTATTGAAATTAATAGCACCGCTTTTAGTTTCACTATCCACTCCTGTATCATACGTCATTACCGTGCTATTGTAGGCTGCACCAAAGTTGTGGTAACATGATAGTAATTAACTACCCAGACGAGTCTCCTGTACTCCTGCACATTCTACCGACCATGCCTCCACACCAGTGGGAGTTACAATGACACTCTCCTTTTGGCTGGAAGTCATGCATGACCTCCTGCCCATACAGAAACACTGGTGTCTGATACCAAGGGCTCGCTCTGCTTGGTATCAGGGAGCGGAAAGCCCATGTACCTACTTTTCTGGTACTACATGTCTAAACCGTCTGTGTAGTGCTAGCGTAGATTCCCACTGCAACCCGGTTCCCTCAGGCCGAATGCAAGGCTAGTATTCCTTTCCCGTCCTTGAGCCCACAGCCTGGTCTTCTCCAGCAGGCACCGAAGGTGCTGGTGTCTCACACAAGCTGCAGGGTGCTCCAGCCAGCACCCACATCAGGGCCGGGCAAGCTGGGTGTATCACATCATGCTGTCACATGTCACACAGATGGAAGCTTTGACACCTCTGTCTTTTTCCCAAAGATAACTGACACTGGTCAAAGGGTTCCAAAACGGGAGGTGGGGGGAGACAAGCAGACATGTACATACACACACATAACACACAGAGATCACGTTGTTTTCAGGGGAAAACAGTCCAGCAACATACAAATGGACAGTGGTTGTAACTCAAAGCACTGTAGTGAGGTATTGCAGCAAACCACACCAGCTTACACGGACATTAATTTTGCTCAGTAAGACGGATGCGAGTGAGGGATTCCAAAGGGAGCAGAGAGCTGTATTGACACCTATCTTGTTACAGCTGTAAAGATGAAATGCACCCTTGTGCAACATGCAGCGCCTGGGCGGTGAAGGACTACATTCCCACGTTGATAAGAAACCATCGATATTTTTTCAACATAGTAATTGGGAAATGCATACTTCTTCTTGGGAAGTTGTACCTTGCAGAACTGGTATAAGGAATGTATCTGAATATACTACTGAGATTATGTGTGAAACAGAAAACTACTGTAGCTTATTTTTTAAAAAATCTGTGTAAACCAAAGTTAAAATATAGAAAACGTATAGAAAATGTGAATACGTGTCCTTGCGCCTAAAGTAGGGAATACTACAGAATACTACAGAAAGGACATTGGAGAAGCACATAAACGCAAAGCTGTCGTGTCTCCTTCCCAAGAAAAATAAAAATCTAGGGAAAAAAATCTAGAAAAATAAAATCTAGAATGAAATATGGTCATTCTGCAGGCACTGCTTCAACATCACATAGCCTGTTCTGTCCTACCCTGGTTACTCTCTCCTGAGAACAGCAACATTTCCCTGAAGAAAGAAGCATCTCTGTGAGCAGCTAATATCACTTCTCTCTGATGTGGCATCAAAAGAAAAGTCAGTGAACATGAGACGATGCTAGAGAACACAGTACAGAAGAGTAGCAAAGATGTTTGAGGGGAAAATGAGCTTTTCTTGTGCAGCATTCTCTGCATGATCTTCAGCTGTGAGGACATTCACGACCTGCAGACTTCCAAGAAGTGACAGCTCACAACAGTATTGTAAACATGGAATATGTCAGCTCTCTAAAACTTAGTGTTGGGTGGAAAGACAAGTTCAGTGTTACCAGAAAAAAAAAATTACACGCTGGTATACCACTCAGTTACTTCTCATTTTGCGTTCAAAATCTTGATAAAAATCAAGTACAGTTCATCTAGTTAAAATACGTCCTCCATACATATTTTAGCACAAGCAAGCCAGACAAACACTTGCACGTACAAACACAAAAATATATATGTCTTTTAATTTTCATTTGGTCATATTTTATTCAACAGAATGTGATTCTTCTTCGGTAACCAACAATGATTTAAAGTAGTAGTACTCTCCAAAGCAGCCCATTGATCACAGAGAACTGATGATATTCAAATATACAATATAAAGAGTGACATTTCACAAAGTTGCTTAATCTTCAGATTTTCTTTTGGAACACAACAGACCGAAAGTAACCATTTTACTAGGTCCAAGAATAAAATCCAAACTGACAACAAGTTGAGAAAAGAGAATAGTTATTGAGACTATACATAGAGAGAACATGATCAATAGACTTGTCCTGGCTTTACAAATCTCAGACCCCCTGAGTCCTAACAGTACTAAACTGAGAAACAAACAAACAAATTTTATCCTGAGGATGCAAGCACTGTTTGCAAATTACTCCTGTAATTTCATTTTTGAATTTTTGATACGGTGCTATAGTATTTTCCATAAGACTCCAAAGTAGATTGTTGCATGCGAAAAAAATGTATTCATCGTTACTGCTACACAAGTACTACAGATCACGAGAGCCTTAAGGCACAGATAGCCAATCTAGCAATTTTAGATGTCGCCACAACTAGCTGTTAATGATTATTCTCATAACAGAGTTGTATTAATAGATTATGTGAGTGCTTTTACAATGGCATGAGTGCAGAACCAACAGAGTTAGCATGAGTTGTGCACAACCTTCACTGGGACAGGAGTACTTCCATAATCTGCTGTTGCTTAAATGTTAGGGCAGTAGTCCCTACCTGAAGAGTGATAATTAACAGTCAGGGGAAGGCAACATCTTAAATCACAAGAGCTGTCTCAGACGACTGTCTATCTACACCTGTGCAGACTCCTAGGCAGAGTCATTTTTGTATTCCTCTATGGTGAGGTCAGCTGTTGCTCTCATTTTCCATTTCACCCTGTTACCAAAGATTTGTATAAGGGAAATACTTAAAATAGTGGTCTGCAGATTATCAGGGTGTTGGGCTTTTTTACAGTTTTATCTAGTTATTCATAGAATAAAGTACATACAGGAGACAGGATGCTGTTGAATGCAAGGGGATGGCAGAAGAAAGGATGCAGAGCTGGGAAAGGTTTGTAGGACACATTTCACACAACAGTCCATAGGGTGAAAGAGCTAGAGAACCAAATGATTTAAAAGAGACATTATTGTCTCTTTGAACATTAGTTAACTGCAAAACAATTTTTTTTAAAATAGTGTCAGGTATTCTATATGTGCCCCTCTGAACATATTCATAGCTTTAGAATCACATTTTCTACTATTTAATTCCTTCTGCCGCCGATGTATGAAAGAAGCACATGAACTTCAAGGAAAACCATATTTAAGGGAAAGTGATTATACACTAAGTCCCATCAAGGATACAATGCAACCAAACCCTGAAACTCTTTAAGTTTTCATAATCTTAGGCATTACTTGTAACAATCACCAATTTAATATCTTCAGACATTAGGTGTAATGCTTGAAGTTGTCAGTTTCCTTTAAATCATCTCCACTCTGACTAATGGCTACGATTAACATCACCAGCAGAACTGTTTAAAGACATGGGACACAAATCACCAGCTACAGCTCGAAGGCTGCATTATTAGCACAAGACACTGTGGCACGCAGCGGGGATTCCCACACCACTCACACCCACAGCCTTTCACACAGAGCAGGTGCTGACACTGATGTCTGGGCAAGACAGGCTTTAATCTGAGCAAGTGCTGAATTCTCCCACAAAATTATCTCTGCAGCAGGGGCTTGCAGAATACATCCCTTCCTTCTCTTCCTATGGACAGGTTGGTGAACGTTAGCTTTCCAGCTCCTGCGTGCTACACGATACCCACATCCCAAGAGTCACTGTGGAAACAGCAGCAGCAGAGGCAGTTCAGACCTGGCATATTTGTCAGGTTTAAATACATCGAAACCAAGTTTGTGTTGGAAAGAGAGAAAGATGTTGTCTCTCCTTTCTGATGACAAATGTGTGGTGGGGTTTGTAAGTCCCCTCTTACATTACAGAGCAAGTGAAAGCCTCCCTCACTACTACATTAAAATGATTGATCAGTTCATTCCAACTCCCTGCTGTTGTTTTCTCCATCCTTTCCTTACGGGCATGCGGCTCCTTTCCTTCTCTTCCTGCATGACTTCTTCAGCCGTGCAGGACACGGCATTTCACATATTCCTTTGGGTACCCAGGTCTGAGTCAGCCCAGGGGCCCTCTCCAGGTGAGGATCTGGTGGCACACACTGCTCCATTAAACCATGTTCACAAGCTCAGCTATTGCACCCACAATTTCACATGCTAACTCAAAGGTTTTATAAAGATTTAGGAAACTTCACCATGGCCATTCAAGTGGGAACTCTGCTCATAACGTAGGTGGGGCACACAAGATAGGCTACTGATTCACTTCTTGAAAGTGTTCATACAAGTTCACTCACATCATTTTTGCCATTCATATGGCTTTCCACTGCAGGCTTGTTTCTGTTTTTTTATTTTAATTCTTTTGTTTTATCATCTTCTATTATCTTTTCCCTTGCTTTTCTCTCCCCGTAAATTTTTATTAACCAAGAGACCTGATTTGAGATGCTTGCCTTTAGGCACTGCTGTGTGTTATCGATGATGTGACAGCCTCTTTAAGGAATCACAGAAGTATTTCCATATCAAATACAAATCCTAATTAACCCCCACCATTTGTCTGCTGCAAATTGACAGATATGCCAATTCTCTGGAAGTGAATTCTCCGCTAACAGCAAAAGGAAGCTTTGTCACACCTTTATTAGAGAGGACTTGTAAGCGATTCAGAAACAACAGAGCTGGCTGACCAGTCTCCCCATAGGCAAAGTACTTTGGCCATGTTTTAACAGAAAAGTGTGCCATAAGAAAGCATCAGCATCTTCCCTTGGAAATCTCTCTGTTTTGCCTGTGTGCAGTGCTTCCCCTCTGTTTGGATTCCACAGTGATACCATCAACTCAGATTTTGAACTGACTGGAGAAACTTCTCTTTTTTTCTCTCTTTTGAAACTCATATCACGAGAGTCTGAGATGTCTGTTACCAGTCAAAGGAGTTTGCACACGCAAAACACTGGAGAATGAGTGGCAAAGTAGTGGGAGCTTGTGACCTATGTTTCAACTTCACCACTACCCCACATACCTACCACAAGTTATTTCTTAACAACAAAATCACTTTGCAAATTGTGTGATACAACAGGGGTCACTGCCATTTTGTGGTAACAGATCCATATGAAGGGAACAAATTAAGATCCCAAAAGCTGATAGGAAAAAATTCCCACACAACTGGAAGCTGAAATGCAGACTGAAGGGTATGTCCAAGCTAATGTGCTAGATACACACCCTTGACACAGGATCGTTCGAGGTTACGAGGCAATATAGGATGCTGGGTCTTATCTACCCGGCTTGTGCTTTCATTTGTGGTCACTTAAGCATACCTTTAAATAAAATGCCTCTGTTCCTTGTACAGATAATGGGAAATAAGTATCTTTCAAGGCCCTCAAAAGAAGAGCCTCCCTGACCAAGTTCAGATTTCTTTACAGAGTAGTCAAGATTTCCTTTTGGGGGTCTTCAGCATAAACTACTTTTTTTCCATCAATTATACCGGGAAGAAAGGCATTTCATTTGGGGGGACATACGCCCTTTTTACCATTTCCTCAGCAGAAATAGTAAAATGTAAATTCAGATTTAACTCCACAGGAAAGCAGATCACCCCTGGTTTGTAAAGGTCTCACGGTAAAATGTTTAGGTAGGTTTCTAAAGAAACTAGGTATGACTGAATCAACATCCAGACTTTCTTCTCACACGTAGCAGGGACACATTATTCTCTCCCCTGCAGTTCAAATCAGACTAAGTGCCATTTTTGCTGTATATAAACACAATGTGAATGCCTTTCATTGAGATTTTAATGTCTCTAACTGGCTGTGTTTCTGGTTTGCTACCTGAGAAATGGGATAACTACTACCTTCTTGATTTCATAGCGTGCCTTAAACTTGGACAAAAGTACTATTCTTAGCACCACAAATACATGCTCATAACTACTTGCAAAATGCCTTTCTTCAAAAGGACATGATACAACCAGCCACGTGTTTAAGTGATTTTTCAGTACAATCCTTTAAGACCTTTGCTCTTGCCTTTCACATTGAAATTTATCTCCCAAATTTGTCCTGGTTCCCACTGCTGTCAACAGCTCAGCAGGACATTCCCCATAGGCAAATAAAGATTACCAAAACCAAACTCAGTGCTCCCCCTAAACCCTATTTTAATATTCTAAACAAAATCCTGAAGCCTAATTTTGATTTTTTCCCTCTTTCATGCTCTTCCAAACATGACTTTTTCAAAAATCTTGATGAATACACACGCTGATAATAACAGAAGCAATATAACAACAGGGACATGACCAAAGCTCATTGCAAAGTGTTTCCCAGATAATCCTAAATGGTAGTTCTGATGACACTCAGCAAAATTTTAAAACAGAACAGGTAAATAATAAAAGTCATGAACAAAATACTGTCAGGTTACACTTTCATCTGGCAATGTGCTTAGGCTTTGCTGTGACTGTGATTAAATATTATAAAGAGCATTCCATGCAAGGTACTGAGCTAAAATGATTCATTAAAGTGAAACTTCTCCTCCACATATCAATGACCTCTTGAGGTTCCTTCTACTCCTATTTTCTTTAATTCTGTATTTAGTTTATGTCTCTACAAATATCTTTTGTGATTAGGCATAGCATGTTTGCAGAGTGCAAAAGATCTTTTTAAATATGCTATACAGTAAATTTACATTTCTGTAAAGACACCTTAAAGCTATTTTACAACTAATAACTACTGGGAGCCTGTGTATTTGTTGGAGCTTAGTGGGACTGACCACCTGTCTTTATAAAGCCAAGAGACTATTGACAACTCTGATTACAAGAGGAAGGCTTTGGGCATGGAATTTCCATAACTTTTCCATATATTTTTAAACATTTGTTTCACAGAAAAGACATCATGTAAGAGGACATTTTTAGATCTTGCCAAAGGCCTGAAACTATCAGTTTTCACACTTTTTCTTCTCCCCCTTCATTTTCATTTAGTTGCTTGGACAGGTGTATCCAGTTTTTCCACTAAGTTCCTCACATTCCAGGATATTTTTTTTCTGTGCATATCAGCATGCATAATTACAAGGTTTATTCTACCCAATATACAAGAAAGGTAAGAAATTAAGAGGAATTCCTCCGAAACATCTGAATTCTATTTTTAGCACTTCAATTCTGCTATAAAAATTAGACATCAATTCCTACTATAATAAAGATTGGAAAAAGTATTCAGTCCAAATTTAATCCATTAAAAATTGATCTACCTATAAAGATTTTCTACAAGAAGCAAGGACAAGGTGGAAACCCTGATGTGTAAAAGGGAAATGCCTTCAAAGAATACTGAGGTCATGTAAAGGATAATTATTTTCTTCACCCGATGTCATAACTGCAGTTATCACTGCCAGAATTTGCTTGAGCGAAATAAAAGCTTCCGCCAAGAAGACCTGTAGCCCAGCTCTTTAACAGTGAGGATCTTATTGAAAAAGTAGTTTTGTTCTTAGTGAAAGATGAATTCCTAGTTACACAAAATTATAATATATCCTACTTTCACTTTCTGGCAAGAATATATTAATGCTCATTAACTTGAAGCTGAAATCAGGCATCAGAAAACATTACATAAATTACAGCCAAGTGCATAAATAAAGGATTTGCAAACAAAACAGATTTATAAGCTTCAAAACAAATTTTAAGCTTCATACAGCTGAGCAGATACACTTTCCTACAAAGATGCTCTGCGGGGATGTAAAAGGTATTTGCATTTTCTAACCAGACAGGTGGTGTACTCTAAGATCAGCATTGAGCTGGTTTACACCAAGGTTTGGCCCATTTATCCAAAAGCATCCTTGAAGATTTTGATCACCACCGTGCCACAGTTTGCATATGTATGGAATACCGACTAAATCCTGAAGCCCTTAAAAGGAGAAAATTTCTACTGATGTTGAGAGTTTTATCTGATAAGGATTTAAAAATCATATAGATGGCAATACACCACTCCACTAACCATAAGTGTGGGTATATATAACATACATTTAAATATGGCACTTATGCAAACCCTAGAGACACATCTCACCTATCCAGCATGATGTTACAAGGTACGTGAAAAACAGGACTGAATAAAATAGTATATAAGAATTCATCACTCTTTCAAGTCTCTCAGACCATAGAAGTAGTATTACAACAGTTTCTGCTACTGAAAACTTGTAGAACAGACTGAAAAGATGTTCAGGCTTCATATCCTTTCTCTTTGCATTTCATAACACATATCACGAAAATAGAATTAGGAGAGTGGAAAGGCGATGACTTGTTCAGACAAGTTCCTGCAATGCAATCACATGTTGGGGCATACACTATTTATCAGTGCTGCTAATGAACTGTGAAGTAGGAAAGCTTTATCGGTGTGCTGCCTGGGCTAATCAAGGGTGATGCTGGAAGAGACTGTGTTGTCTTAGCCCTGAGAAACACCAAAGCTGCCACCATAGCAGTTACAGCTAAACTCTGAGATGACATGCTTCCAAGATTTCACTCACCGCTCTCTCTTAACTCATTCTAGCCTACTAAATCCTACGGCTGCAATCATCCTGGGCAAGAAGACGTGACCTACAACTGGTGACTTTGAAATTTCAATGATCACTGAAGTGATAGAATAAATTCTTTAAACTCTGGCACTTGGGAGGCAGGGTTGCTGTGAGCTATCTCCTTCACTCTGGTGAAGCATATTCTTAACTAATCCCTGCGTTGCCCAGACATGTTCTTACAATACCTCTAACTATTCAGGTGTCTTGGTGGGCACCCTATGTCTTCTCACTCTGATTGCAAAGTCCTAGTAAGAAATTACATTCTTGCCTCTGCATACAACAGGCTGCACACGCATCAGCCAGCACACCACAAAGATGACACAGCCCCTGCATTTCAGCTGATTTACGCAATCCCTAGTGAAACCTATTGCCCTTTTGAGGTAAAATGTATTTCTCTATTATGGCACATGTTCAATATATACAGTTACACTACAATCAAAACAAAAGAGTCCTAAACACATAGGCTGAGATGTTTGACTGCAACTTATGCATATTAATCCTTGCTTGGAGTGGGATGCTGTTGTTCTATGGAAAGTTTTACTATATTAATAATAACATTGTCTCAATATACAATCTATAATATATCTAAGTACATTGAATAGGTATGATTTCTTGTATAAACCTTCAATTAAATTTACCTGTCTAACAATGTCACCTCGTACGCTTGTCAGAGATTGGTAAAAATATATATGTATCCAGTCTCCCAGCGCACAGGATTCAGTCATTAACTTTCAACCTCTGCTGCCAGGCTTTACTTTCAAATACCAGTTATTACGCTGTATTTAGAGGACTTTTTTCTCATCCCAAGAGAGAACAGAGCTCTGGAAAAATTCTTGACGTGCACCCAAAATGCAAGAGAAGTAACTCCAGTGTGCCCCACATTACAACACCCGGGTCAGGGTAACAAGCCAGGTTACTTGCAAACTGTAAATGAAAAGTTAAGTAAGAAACCTCACAGATTCATACAGCCAAACGACAAAGCTGTCAAAGAGTTGGTTCCAGCTCATCTGTTATCTTTTTCACAATGCTACATGGTTTATGCTATATCACAATCCTAAGCCACAATGTTATTTTGGAAATCAGTTCCTACAGTTAGGAAATATTCGACTGATTACAGCATCTCCAAGTTCTTATATTCCCCCTTTATCTTTGCACACTACATGAGCATTGCAGAAAGAAAACAAAGCAGCAGTCAATATGCTAGCTGCATTATGGCTTCCTATGAGAAGGCCAACATTTAATTGGCTTTGATATTTTCCCTTGTCCAGTATGTGTTTCTCTGTGTGTATGTTTGAGCATGTGTGAGCGCGCACACATTTTCATCTCTTTTTTATGGTGCACTTCACTGACATATTTAATAGTCACTCATTTCCATAGCATTTACCATAATTTACAAAGTCAAATTGGAGGATTATATTGTATTTACAAACAAGTTGGCACTTACAGAATAAATTATTGATTCCTCTTTATTTTTTGTTTCATTTTATTTTCCTTTTCTCTCCTCTTCTTTTTTCACCCCAGGGCATCCAGAATTCAGGCAGAATAGTAAAACCAGCTGCCTGCTGCCATTATGCTACATTAACATGAGTAAATAGGATTCCAGCTGGTACACACTTTCCCAATGGTTTGCTTGTTGCTGAGAGGCAGTGCCTTCCACCTCAGTTCGTGTCCGATGCTCAGGAACTGTTAGTCAAGTGAAAGCAAAGGCTGCATGTTCTCTTCTTCATTCTTATCCATGCGTTTCAGCACCCCAGGATCCACAACCGACTGAGACCTGCAGAAGGATGTTCATTTGACATTTGTAGATCAAGAGAAATGACTGTAAACCTCAGCTTTCTTTAGTTTATTTTCCCTTCTGCTAGGGCTTTAAAATAATGGTACTGCATTACCCAAGCATCTGATCATTCCAAATGGTCAGAAAATAGCCTCGTGGAGGGAAGCCCTTTAAAGGACTGGTTTGTGGATGTAAGAGCAAAGTGGATCCTCTGTTCTTCCAACCCTGGACTTCAGGAAAGCTAACTTTGCCCTCTTCAAAGACCTACTTGGAGGAATCCCATGGGTTAGGATTCTAGAAGGCAGGGGGGCCCAAGAAATCTGGTTGATATTCAAGAATCACCTCCTCCAAGCTCAAGATCAGTGCATCCCTATGAGTAAGAAGTCAAGTAAAGGAGGCAGGAGACCTGCACGGGTGAGTGAGGAGCTTGTAAAAAGTCTCAAAGGGAAGAAGGAAATTTACAGGATCTGGAAAAAAGGACTAGCCACTTGGGAGGAATATAGGACCATCGTCAGAGCATGCAGGGATGCAACCTGCTCTAGGGGCACCTGCTTTAGCAGGGAGGTTGGACTAGATGATCTCCAGAGGTCCCTTCCAACCCCTACCATTCTGTGATTCTGTGAAACAGTGAAATAGAGTGCATCCTCAGCACACACCAGAGGGCAAAATAAGCTGGTTTTTGTACTGACTTAAGAACTGAATCTCTCTACCAGAAGGTTATATGGCACCGAGCTGGTAAAGAAGGTACAATTCAGCCACCCAGCTGGCTAATGGCACACTGCAATTAGTGACATGTGTTAGTTGGAAGCACAAGTTGCTCCTTTTCTGAATAGCAATTAAATGCAACAGCACAAGCTCCTAAGCCAACCCTAGGGAATCCTGCCACGGCCAGTAGGACTTCTTCAGCAGCGAACACATCTGTCAGACTCACTCACCAGCTCAACTAACAGAGTAGAGAAGGATGTTAAGGGCAAATTCAGTGATGATTGTACAATGTCTCCAGATTCTCTGATTCAGCACAGAAGTATAATACTGGTACTGGTACCCTGTAACAGCCATGTGTGAG
>VZSC01003168.1:109432-123482 GCA_013398225.1 Steatornis caripensis | reverse complement strand
CTCTCCAGCCTGTCCAGGTCACGCTGAATGGCAGCACAGCCTTCCGGTGAGTCAGCCGCTCCCCCCAGCTTTGTATCGTCAGCCAACTTGCTGATGGTACACTCTTATACAAAACTTAGCACATTCGCTTAATAATGCTAAAATCAAGAAAATTAACTTTAAAAATTTGATGGTCTCTCTTGTGATAAACATAATTAAAAAATTTTAATTAAAACTGTACAATAACCCACATTTAGAATGCTGGTGAGTTCCTCAGGCAGAAAACTAAACCACTGAATTAAAAATGCTTTTTTAAAATCTTCACAAGGTACTGTGCCAAAGCAAAGCTGATTGAAAATTTGCTGGTGGGAAGCTGTACTCCTGGAAAATCCAGTTCATCAAGATAAAAAGTGCTGCGGAAGCATACTAATTTCAAAGTATTCCCAACTGAATGTAAGTACTAATAGGAGACAGCCTTTTCCTAGGCTGCCAATGTCTGAGAAGCCGAGGTTTTCAGTTCTCATCTGGGGAACTGAAGGAGAGCTGCAAAGGCTGCAAATCTGGCCTCAAATTCCCAGTGAAGCAGTTCTGGACGCAAACTCCCAGGGCCTCCAAACCCCCTGATTCCAACACAGATGTGAAAATGAAACTGCATAAGCTCTGATTTTGCCTTGTAAGCTCAGAAACCTAATTGCCTTGAAGAAGGAGAAATCATTTTGACTCAGTTTTAAATCAACATTTACTGTCATGTTTCATTCCATACAGCAGCAATTCATGAACGAAGGTGTGCAAAAGGAAACACGTTTGTGTAAGCCTGTAGCACCTTCCACCTACATCTCCCAAACAACTCCACATGTGTTACTGAACAAATTCTCACAAAACACAGTGGACAGAGTTGTACTACGAAGCCCCATTGCAGAAGTGAGGAACCAAAGCCACACACAAATACTTTGCAAAGCTGATCAACACAGACATCTGCCCTGTTGGGTTAGGTGAGAAGAGGATGCAGGTCTGCAGCTGAGTGCCTTGGCCATGAGAGCCATGAGTCGACACAGCCACCAGCTAAAGATGACTGCTGAGACAGCTGCAGTGGTGCCACACCATGCAAACACATTCTCCCCAGAGATCTGGACTTGGACTAGATGGTCTCTAGAGGTCCCTTCCAACCCCTACCATTCTATGATTCTATGATTCTATGATCTGTGCTACAGATGGGATTAATTCCCCCTTATCTCCACCACTCATCCCACAATCAGCCTTCTTTTCAAGTAGAGATCATCCAATTCACAGAAGTTCAAGGAGATCCAGAGGAATGGCACTGGTTCATATGGGGGCAAAAATGAGTAACAAAGACATTAATTCTCAGCTGGATTTTGGCTTAAGAAGGATATTTTTTCAGAGCAATAAACTAATTTTAAAATGGCAAGCCAAATTAAACAAGATAATTTTGGAGATCTGCTAGATGCTTCTGAAATTTATTCTAAGAAGTCAAGCACTTTTCATTGACTTACTGTTGTGGCTTTTTATATGTTAAAAACCTTCTTCTCCACTAATGTACCATACTGAGTGTGGTTTTAAATTGAGAGAAAAAATCCATTAGGTGCCGAATTAAAGTTAAATTTAATTTTTAATGAAATAGTGTTTATCTGGTTTACCTTAATTTTTCTATTTCTATTTTAACACAGTCTGTGTACTTAATACATCAAAGTCCTGGGACTTTCTGTCCATCTTACTACTACTCGCTTCTACTTGATACTAGCACAGTAAGTCTACTTAGTACTTTTCACATCCAACAGCAGTGAAGGAAGATTCCAGCAGGTGCTGCAGACGCACTAACTGAAAAAAGAATGCAAAGAATGTGAGGAAATTTCAGCTTACTATTATGTAGATACAAATTTCAACATGCTTATTTTCTGTAGTATGCCTGCTACTATGTCAGCTAATCCAGACTGAAAGACTATCAATTTGAAGTTTACACTGAAGTGTAATTCTACATGAAGGATTTTCAAGCACAAGTTGCATGAGAAGAAAACCGGTAAATGTGAGAAAGCATTCTTTGAGAAAGAATGAAGAGTCTGGCCAATCCACTGCTTTTCCGGTCAACAATATGTTTGCCCAGGATAGTCTGGCAAAGTGTGCTCTAAAGAGTCTTCTCACAGTCCTTCTCATGTTTTTTTGTTGCACCCTTGGATTAAACTATTTAGTCTCATGACTTCATTTTGTAACAGTAAGACTTCTTCATTTCAGCCCCTAAATTCCACTTTTCTCTCCAAGACAGCTTCTTTATTGTCTCATAATTCTTGTATTACGTGCAAATCATATACAAATGTATTGCTCACTTTTCCCCTTCCACTGGTTCTTTGCTGTCCCATTTTCTCCTTGTGTTAATTGCATCATTAGGCTTCAGGACCTTTTCTGACTTCTACTTATCCTAGTTCATTCCCATCCAGTCTCTTGCTATTTCCCACTTTCAATGCATTGTAGGTTTTTTCAATACAAAATTCTCAAACTTCACTGCTTTTTTTCTTTTCTATTCCTATGTTAGTCTCCTGTTGTCTCCTCTCTATTTCCCCAAAAGTATCTCCCTTTCAAACCACACTGTCCTCCCCAGACTATGCAACATTTTCCAGCCAAAATCATCTGCCTGGCTCAGGAGTCTGAAAACATTTTATCCTGTTTGATCTGCTTCCAGAGTCTCCCTTTTGCATCAAGTGCCATCTCCTGAAACTGAATTCTCAGCTTAGCATATTCTGACTTATTTTTAATTAATTCGTATATTGCTTTCTGCCCTGTTTGTTCTCTTCTGATTTATTGCTAGGCCTACCCCTTACGAGCTGCACTCTGACTTTTGTTGCCCTGCTCAACCTTTTCTATCACCCTGCTGTAATCTTCCCCCTTTCTCTTCTATGGCCCTAGCAAGGTTGGACCAGGTTTACCCCTCCCAAGTGAATCATCTCACTGCTTGCGTAGTTACTGGTGAGGTAACTAACCTCTCCCTATACTTTACTTTAATCTGAATGGCAAAATGCAGCAAGCAATTATACTGTGTCTTCTCAAAGAGAAGAATATCAGAATGCCAAGATGTTTACCAGACCCGAGCATAACAATTGGCACTGATTTTTATTCTGGTTTTCCTCATTGCTTTTTCTCATGTTGTGTGCAGTCACTGTAACTGACATTTCAGATGCTGTAAATGTCCTGGCACCTACAGGCTGGTGGATACCAGGCACTGGGCTATGGAATGGAGGAAGGTAAGAGTTATCATCATCACCCAGCAGAATAATTGGCCCAAATTTGTCCTCTGCACCTAGGCTCACTCCAGCTAGCACTGTCTCTCTCATACTTACTGCAGGCTGGGGTAGGGTATCAGTTTATTCCAAGTACAGTACTGTACACACTACCTACACGGCACCGCGGAAATAATTAGCTATACTGAGCTCACAACTCACATGGGAAATAATCAACACTATGGTCTATAATGAACAGTGACCTTAAGAAAGGACATAATTAGCTGAGGGAACTACCTGCAGCTTCATAAAAGAGAAAGAAGGCAAATATTAACCTTATGGCAATACTAGAAAACCACAGTACCTTTAACTCACCTTTTCATGGATTTGGGAGAGAGGTCCTTTTCTAAATCCTTTGCAGGAGCATTGTAGGAGTCCGCATTGCATTCACTGTCATCATCGTATTCATGGTCAAGCAGTGTTCTTGCCCACGTCCCCATGTCATAGGGGGGTAACATTCCTCCAAACTCTGAAGGCAAGATCTCAGGGTGTATTAGCTGATGCAGGCTGTTGAGGTTATTACCATGCAGGAATATCTGTATGTACACGTGCAGGTAAAAACAAAGCAGTATCACAAAAATCATCAAAGCCAAAATTACATCATTATTATTAGAGGATATTGTACAGTTCTAATATTCTAGGTGTGTTGGGTTAACAGAGATGGCCACCAACACACACATCACCTCTGCCTTAAGCATGGTCATACTATGTTCATAAACTTACAAAGTGATTTAAGCATAAATGACTTTAAATTTTTGCAGGACAAGAGGTCTGTGAAGGGTAAGACCTGATGTCAGGTAACTAGATAGACTGAAGAGTAGAAAGACAGACTATCTCTTACTTGCCTTGTCTAATCCTGTGAATTAAATTAAGACTGTAAATTTAAAAAAAAATATTCACTGTGTACATTAAGAAATATGTATTGACTTTCAGCACCCAGTCATGAGTTCTATAAATAAGGTCAATAGTGCAGTGTAATGAAAACTCCAATGGAAAGATTTTCTTCCTTGATATGTTTGTACTAGTAACTACCATCCACATTTGACAATATATGAAGTAAGTAAGAACAGTACAACAATTTCTGTGACAACAATGAGGGAATAGTTGATGGACTACTTGATATTTTCCATCATTGTTTTGGTAGACTGATTTATTTGCAGATAGGCTTTATATTCATGTAAATGTGTGTGTATATGAATACTTGTACTTATATTTATATTTAACCTTATTGTTTCTCTTAACCTTATTGTTTCTCCTCAGAGACCTGGCATGTGTGACCGATGAGCACCAGAAACAGAACACCTCTGGGTTTGGACCATCTTCTCCCACAGACACTAGGGACCAGCAGACCTCCCACTGGGAAGAAATGCCTGCTCCGGGGTATGGCTACACAGACAGCTCACAGCAGCTATTTCTAGACTGGCAGGTAAGACGGATCAAGATTCACTCTTTGGGACTAGAAGCAAGTGCCATGGCACAGTTCACATCCATATGGTTAAACGCCTTTCATCTAGAACAAGCTCACCTCATCCATACCGCTCACTAGTCCGTGCCATCCCCAAATTGTTCCTGGGCACAAAGCACCAGCTGGCACCAGCCAGTGCAGTGCCAGAAAGCGCTTGTACAATTAAACAGTAGCAATGGCAGTGCCCAGCCCTTTTTAACTTCCTAGCACGGAAGTAGCCAGGAAGGTAAGGTAGGATGTTGCCTCCAAGCCGCTGTATGCTGCCTCTTGTTCCCCACAGGACAGGCAGAGGTGTGCGCACAGAGAGACATCAACTGCTATCGCTGCACATCCCACTTCACCTTGCAGGGACTTCTCTGGGCAGCTATACCCCTAAGCATGATTTATCAAAAGTTAAAGTCAAAAGGCTGAAAGACAAAAAGACCCAATATATGCTTGCCTTGTATTGCTTATTTCAGCCCATCTTCCAGTCAGCTGTGGAGACGGGAAGCTTAACATGACCGTGTAAACCCATTAATGTCCTTCCATCTCTGAAAGGAATTTATTCTTGTGTGAATGAACAAATACTAACGGCAAAAGTAATTTGCTTTATGGTGCCTTTACAACTGAATGTTTCACTTCTTAGCAATTGTCTTCATACATGCCTACTACTACATTGATCTGCACATAGCTATCAATGGCAAATCTACCAGAGGATTAAAAAAATACAAAATAATTTGGGATAAACAAAACAGACAAATGACGATAAAATTCTGAAGAGAATTCTGATGGATCTGTTCTGTCTTTTATGGGTTTTTTTAAAGATTATTTTAAATTTTACATGCTGGGCATAACTTTCACATTCTGAGTTTTGGACCCTAAATCAATATTTAACCACTTGACTACTTCTTACCACCTGACCACTTGACAAAAACAGTTGTAAAAGGTCAGCGTTTCTGTAAATATATGCCGCTGATTCAGGTGTCTAAATAAAAATTTAAATACTAACCGATAAGCACCCATGTTCAACAGCCTTGTCACTTATTTTTAATGTTGTAACACACTCATGAGCTGTACTTTACTCCCTGGTTATGCATACTAGCACCTGACTTAAAAAGGCCTCAAACATATCTGGCACTATAATGTTCTTTGTTTAAGGTGTACTCGACAGAGTGCAACTGACTCCTGCAAAATGGATTTTCATTTGCATATTTATAACAGATATTACATAAAAGGCTTTGTGATCTATAGTTCAAAATGTGAATACCTGATGCCTCTCAAGCATACTCTGTCAAANTGCCGCTGATTCAGGTGTCTAAATAAAAATTTAAATACTAACCGATAAGCACCCATGTTCAACAGCCTTGTCACTTATTTTTAATGTTGTAACACACTCATGAGCTGTACTTTACTCCCTGGTTATGCATACTAGCACCTGACTTAAAAAGGCCTCAAACATATCTGGCACTATAATGTTCTTTGTTTAAGGTGTACTCGACAGAGTGCAACTGACTCCTGCAAAATGGATTTTCATTTGCATATTTATAACAGATATTACATCAAAGGCTTTGTGATCTATAGTTCAAAATGTGAATACCTGATGCCTCTCAAGCATAATCTGTCAAAAATACCCAGCTAAACACCAAGGATTATTGTGGCCCAGTATGCTGTGTTTGAGGAGAGAAAGTATAGAGTTGCTTAGAGAGCTGATCCCATTTACAAGAAAAATAAAATATCATCATATTCCTTGTAGTGGCTTTGTACATGATGCTGATTGTGTTTTCTTGGATGACAGATTTCCTGTTACAGAAATAATATCATTCTATCTGCTATCACCACCAAGCTCTAATTTAATTGCACCCATGCAAATGCTGCAAATTCAGCAATATCTCAGAGACTGCTCGTGCTTATGCACAGATGCATGCACACAAATTTCCTTTCATTGGCTTTCATTCAAATCAGTATTCAGAGACTACTATGTACCAGCTGTATTGTAGTTCATGCTAATGTCAAGGAAATCACACTAGGAAAGGACTCCGTACTCACTACCTCTGTCCTTAAAAGACAGACACAAAGAATTTTAACAGAGATTTAATAGAATTTAATTGACTAGAATCTTAATAGAAACTGTGATGTTAACAATATTTTTTACATAACTCAGAGGGAAGGATATGCTTACATTTTAAAATACACTTAAATGCACTACTTGACTGTGTCCTTAAAGGAGAACACTGTGTAAGTTTCCAAAACAGTTAAAGACACTCTTTAGAATGCAGATGTATTTAAAATTACTTTCCAACAATAGCAAGCTGATATCTACTCTATTGCAGTATGATACATCTGCTGACTACAACTGCCAGGTAACAGACCATTAAACAGAAGAATACCCTTTTTCGCGTCTTCTCCTTTAAAAAGGGCCGTATAACGGTGTAGAGGGCATGGATATACCACGGCTGATTGACGAAATGTATTCCTCCAAACCGAGCTGGAAAACTGTCCTGTATGTCACAACACAAATATGTAAAATGTGAGTTGACTCTTAACAGAAGTTGCACATGCATTACACCTTTTTTTATGCTGAATGCTTTCATTTTAATAATAAACTTTAAACAAGAAGAAACATTCTTCAAAACTGTGTCCTCACAATTGAGTTCCAACCTTCCACACCAAGCAGCAACACACCTCGACAGGGCAGTGAGGAAGAGTGCTGAGACAGCTATGATATTTGAATAAAGGCACAGCATTTCTAACCTCCAGAAACGCTTTAAACATTTACGATTTGCTCATAATCCATCCACACAATATATTTTTCTCTTTTCCACTTCTACAGATTTTATTCATTTTTAATAGTAACCATCTCAACTCTTCCGGTGTCACTGAAGAGCACTAGAAATGTCCTTCTTGTTTCCACCTTAAAAAGAAAGTGTAAATCTAAACTACTATTCAAAATGTCTCCAATATTATCCATATTTCATAAAACTGAGAATGCATTAAACATTATGCATAAACTGTTATGCAATATCCATGACAGTAATTCTTGTCACGTAGTCAGAGACCTTCTGGGAGTTTAAATGTAAGGATAGAGTATCTGTATTGACGCAATGACTTTTCTTTTTTCTTACTGAAAAACACAAGGGGCAGATAACTCACTAGGAAAGATGCTGATCTGCATTTTCAATTTCTAAGTCAAGAGAATACACCAGAGGGTTTGGCAGTTTGAAGAGGGCAGTCACTCTGTCCTGGAACAATGTTGCCAAATTCATCACATGTCCTCACTTTGTCTTTGCCTGGTTGATCATACACTCAATGCAATAAGCTGCTGTCATCTCCTATGCTACCAAGAGTTACAGCACTGAGCAAGGAAGCAAGAGGTGTAAACAGGCTTCTAAACTGCCGCATGTCCTCTTTTGTTTTCACGGTTTATGTCAGAACCTTCTCCATGTTTAGGTATACAGACTTACTAAATTAATGGCTTTCATTTGAACCCTTATTCAACAGGTGGTCCACTCAAGGCAGCCATGGCAGTCACTTAGCTCAAAACCAGGTTCCTCACAGCAGCTGCAACTCTGTGCGACAATACAGGTACAAACAAGGACATGCTTCCCAGCTACACCTCCTCCTCCTGTGTGGATGCAGTAAAGGCAGCTTCAGGTCTGTGTCAGCAGGATCAGATGCTTAAAAGGAGGCAATCAAATGGTTAGATGGGGCACTCTGTGCGAACAGATGTATTTTGCCTCCTCTGGAGACAAGACAGCAGGCCATATAGAAGCATCCAACAGCATACATATAATTCACAAAGCAGCATTTGAAGCATACTGATTTAAGGTCATACACATAGTAAAAACATGGGCAAGAAAAAAATCATAAGCTATATTAACCAATCAAGAACTGTTAGATAAGCAAAGAAGGAAGGAAGGAACTGTAGGAAAGAGATCTTTAATGAAATGTTTCCAGATAGGAATACACTTTTAAAAAGTGCATGTGCCAAGCAACCTCCTTGGTTTTGCGAATGTGTACAGAGCTGTGGGAATAATGAAGCCTAAAAAGGTCACTTGCTCCTCTCAAAAATACCATTTAAATACTGGCAGGCACTCCTAACCCAGGGAGTCTTTACATCAGGGTGCCTCCTGCCTCCAAACTGCAAAGACTTGGTGGGTTACTAGATGAAATATTTTCCAACAAGGAGGCAATGCCTTAACAACATTCTACAGGGAGGACAACAGCTACAACACACACCACTAACATCTGGCTGGCCACAGCACAACAGTCAATGCAATTAACAGTCTATTTTACAGATTTTTCTCCAGAAACATTTGATTAACAACAGCCTTGAAATAAAACTTATTGAAAGACCATGCTACAGAAGCCTGATCTTGCTAAATGCCTAGTTCCTGTCAGTGCTGACTAAATGTCAAACAGTATGTTTGATAATTGACATGTAATTCACCCTGTTCAATATCATAAATCCCCAAACACCATTTTGAGAACACAACCTCTGACGTACAAATAGTAGTAAATTATGTCCCTATCACAGCAATCCAATGAACCCATTAAGAAGGATAAATCACTGGATGACACCTTAACCTTTAGTTGCAGGAGATACCATTCATCTACAGGAGGTTGTGTTTACTTGGTCTATCACGGCTGCTGATCCAGTAAAGAAGTCCAGTGCAGCATGCTGTGTACCATGCACGAAAGAGCATACACTAGATCTGCAGAGGACATCTTTTGCTAGTATCACCTAGATGTCCTTGAAGATATCTTCAGAGTTAACACTGAAATGGTAACTGTGTTAAACCTCGTGGGGATGAAACACTTCTTATAACGTAGGCGCTATGGAAGACAGCAGAGCAAACCAGCCATTCCTGGCTCCGTGCATTCTTGCATGATTTTATAAGCTTTTAAATTAATACAAGTGCCTCAAAACTTACACACACCAAGTTATGAAATTTTTGTTCTTTATTGCTTAAAAGATGTCTCACAGAAATTGAGGACAATTTCTGAATGAGAAGATCTCAAAAGGCAAACAGGTGTTTGTATTCTACCATGGGCTCATAATCAATGGCTTGTCAATACTCATTTATGAGGATATTAAATTTCTAGTGGGTAAAAGGAGTACCTTTACAAAGTACCACTTGGACACTTCCACTTTTTTTCTGCATCATGGAGGGTCATGAATATACGTGGAATTCTCAAACAGAAGATGCCATTTAATACTAAAAATCCATTTTTCTCAGTGTTTTTCAACAAATCTAAAGGCCTTTTCCAGAACTGCCTAAAGAAGTTGGATATTTATTGATTTCTGTGACTCAGCTGAGGTGGCAAATTCAGGAGCATATCCTAAAGCGTAATTTGGGGGCAGAAAGAGAAAGGGTGATTTGGTCAGAACAATCCTGCATTGCACACAGTGCTAGGACTAGAATTCAAAAGCTGCTGAATGCGCATCCAAAACCCAATCTCAACAGCATCTGGTGAGAAAATAAAAAAGCAGAATACAGCTGCTGGAGAAACAGGTGTCAGAAGGTTGTCTGGCTCTTCTCAGACATATCTGACTTCCTCATGGGGATTTGCCAGACAGATGGCCATCCTACACAAACAGCAGGTAGGAATTTCTTCCAAATCACTGATTCTTGTGGGTTTTTACATAGATTAAGTCACAAGCGTGGTGGCAGTCACAACTGCCTCTGTAGGCATATTGCACTTTAACAGAAAAGCTTGTAACCCATGAATCATATGAATTCTAAGTAAAAGGAATACCATGCCAGAAAACAGTAAGAAATGGAGATCAGCCATGAAGTGAGCTCTGCATCTGACTGGCAAAGTAATAAACCTGATGGGGTATTACGAAACCACTAAAAATAACTTAGTATATATACACAGTGTGTTGATTTTTTTAGTGTTCACAATAACCTCTGATGATGCAACAGCACACAACCTAAGCACACCTCTGATGAACACAGTTTGAGACACGGCCACTCCACAGATGCAGGCAAGCAGGTAGTTACTATTAGGGACCACAGTCCTTGTGATACAAGGCTTACAAGTAACAACTAATAATGGGCTGCAAAGGAAGACACAGACCCCTACACTACTGTTTGCAGGCCAGGGCGACTACCGGTGCACAGCAGTAACTGACCTCTCCTCTAGCATCTATAAACCAGCGCTGGAGAATGACCCCAAACTGCCTCACTGGCTTTCCATCTCTAATGATGTCATTTTTCTCACTCACAGCACAGCAGTTTTACCTCTCTGCTGCACATAGAATCATAGAATGGTAGGGGTTGGAAGGGACCTCTAGAGATCATCTAGTCCAACCCCCCTGCTAAAGCAGCTTAGCCTAGAGCAGGTTGCACAGGAATGCATCCAGGCGGGTTTTCAATATCTCCAGAGAAGGAGACTCCACAGCCTCCCTGGGCAGCCTGTTCCAGTGCTCTGTTACCCTCACAGTAAAGAAGTTCCTCCTCACGTTCAGGTGGAACTTCCTGTGTTCCAGAAACATACAACCTGTGTCCACAAGGTTCCTCTCCAAGGATCCAGCTGCCTTTGCCTGCTGCCACCCTCGGCTCATGCTAGGAAGCCAGGTTTCTACTTGCTTGGCACCACATCGCACTCCTTACTGAGCTTAGCCCTCACCTGAGCCAGCTCTCAGGGTTTCATAGAGGGTCCTGCTCTCCGCTGTGGCCAGCGGAAACTCTTACAGCACATGTAATAACAGCACAACAAGTATACGACATTTTCAACAGTACCTAAGACAGGAAATTGGCAAATTCCTACTGAAAATCAGTGTGAGTTTTCTTTGTGGTGTCAGAACTGTTATCATAGAGATAATAAAAACGACCCACCTTTTCCATCATTATCAAATGTGAAAAATTAAAGAACTTCTTAAAGCCCACAGTATTCTCCACTCCTTGGGTATCATGTCTACATTCAAACCTCTGAAGTCTATTTTCAAAGAATTAGCTTCTCTAGCTGAAATCAGTACTGAAGTCAGCTGTGTTTGCACAGCTCTTAGAAGTGGAGTCCTAGAAACTGCAACTGCTGCAACTGCTGTGTGCCCACAGATGCATTGGCAGCACAGCCACATCAGGGCCTCACAAGTGCTGAACATTACCTGCAAATAGCCTGTCTGGACACATCTTGCCACATACTAACACTGCAAGAGTGCTTGGGCATGTATGCTCTGGGGTCATGGTTGAGGGTTTGCTGTCCCTATGGGGAGTGAAATAGTTTTTGTGGACAGTCTAGAGGCATCCTTCAGAGGACTGTCTGGACAAATACAATGAATACACTCACACGCTTTACTTAAGGCTGCACTTGTGTGCTGCGATGAATTCAGGCCATAGCATCTGCAGGTGACAAGAGGCTACAGAGTTAAAATTGTGAAAACTGTATCTTCATAACAAAAATTACAACCGACCGCTCCACTAGAAAGAGATTGAAACATTCTGTCTGATGCAAGGTGCAGCACAACTAAACTTAATTTTTAGCATGTTAGAGAGGAGGAAACTATGGAAAATCAGAGAAATAAAAGCTCTGATTAGAAGGAATATTCTACTTCCTTAGTACTACAAGAGCTGAATTACCAGAGGAACCAAGAGCCATCCACATTAGGAAAGGAAACCCAAGCCTTGCTCCCAAGCTGTAACTTTCACTAAAGGTATGAAAGAACAAGGCATTCCTAATACGAAACTTCCTGCAGGCATCCATCCATGAGAAGGGTAATTGCAATGTCTCAAAACAAAGTAACTTGCCTGTCAAGACTGATCACCTGTGCTCAAGGGATGACCTTAGGCTGGGACCATATTCAGTGGTATGGTAGGATAATAAATACAAGGAAAAGTGTATTTGTGGAGCCTAAAATAATTTTGTTTATGAAAACAAATACTGGAAGGCACATGCTATCTATAAACACACTAAGGAGAATAAATGAGAGGTGAGGAAATGCCCTTTCAAAACAAAGGACAATACTAACACCCAAACAAATGAGAAAAAGCCCACCATGAACACAGCTGGACTGGAAAGCAGTAGAAAGCTTTGAATCATCAAACATCCAACAATGAGGGGGAATAAGCAACTTAACTCATTTTGAGACAAAGATTACTAAATTATGAGGAAGTTAAGCTTCAGGTTATCTGTAATACGAAGACACTTCACCTCTGTCACTATGTGTTAAAGCTCTTGAAAGTTCGGATCTAAAAAAAAATTTCAGCTTTCAATGGTGGTGAAATTTTGCTTGATCCCTGGAATAGCTGTGTTGGTGACTTCCTTCTGTAAGACTATAACATTGTTCTCTCCTAGACTGAGCTTTTAATTTTTACTAAGCAATGTTGAACCATTTCTAAAACAAACAAAAACTGCCCAAATTATTTTTTGTTACTATGTTCAACCAGAAGAGCAGTACCTAAAGGCAAATTAACATCATTCAGTGACATTCCTGCAAAATAAGATTTAATTGTCTAAAACTGGATGTTGTCATTTTCCTAAGAAGCTTCCAGTGAAGCAATTTGACTTTTGGCTGTCCTTTTTGTTGCTATTAGTCATTTACCTTACAGCTCATATAGAAATACATTAAATTGAATTAGATTAAGAGATAGATGGTATTCATCCAGTGAGAATATTGCACTTTTTATTGAATTATCTGTTTTAATTTCAAATAATCTTCCATCTTTAATTTCAATACGCTACTCATAAAAATTATATATTGGTTAAATTAATTAGGTGGATAGGGATTTAAAAAACATCTGACCACATGTGTCTGCATGTTTATATATAAATATAATAAAATAAAAACTCTACATAGATTTTGTGCTTCCACTATTTGGATAAGGGGCTCAGATCACTCTCATTTTCTTAGTTACATGGGCTTGATAAATAAAATATTTTGTATAAAACCTCTTATTTTCATTTGGAATTACTTTAGTTTTGCAAATTAACTTCAGCAATCTTTGCTTGTTTTGACAGGGACTTGGGGGTTTGGGTATTTTTTTTTCCCTTGGCTCATTTGTTTAATTTGAACCTGGAAAAAGGAAGCCTTTAATTTTAAAGAGGAAATGAAAAATGCTGTTTTCCAAGGATAATTCTGTCTTCAACTACAAACACCGTCTCTTTTTTAATTCTAAGTAACATTTTATTTGGAATGTGAGATATTAAAACGAGGGGGGAAAAAAACACACAGCATTTTCACAGCATGATGCTGTTTCCAAATTGGCAAAGCCAGAAAAACAGTTAGAAAGATGGCAGAAGTAGGTTCTTCTATACTGTTTTCTTTTCCTGTGATGAAAATAATTCTTTACAATATGCAATTATCAGACGGTGATTTCTTCTATGGAAATTCCCATAG
>VZSC01003168.1:73286-109261 GCA_013398225.1 Steatornis caripensis | reverse complement strand
AGGGGGGAAAAAATCCACTTTCCAGGCAGCTTGTTAATGTCTTATCATATTAAGATTATAGACAAATAGAAAAAAAAAAAAAACACTGTACTTCAAACTGCTGTGCATAAATATAGTAACAATACTTCCATAATGCTAGTGGAATGAAAATTATGCTGGGAATTACGGTTCATAAAAACGCCATACTCGGGTTCCTGAAGGCAAAAGTCTTTGCCCAGGGACTGTACAGAAGAAGACGAAATGCCACACCAGCATCTCAGCTTGTTCCACGCTTGTCCTGATGTCACTCTTGTTTAGTCAGTGAGGCTCTCCTGATGCCCAGGTCTCTGCCGAGACCACTGACCACAGGATTACTGTCATGATGCTTTCCATCATGCAGAAAGCCTCCCACAGCCCTGAGGCCATTTCCAAGAGGAGCATCAGTAGTTATCAGATAGCACCCCACTCCAACTCCCACCTTGTGTCTGACCACTTCCAAATAAGAGTAAGCTAAATAGCACCTTAACTAGAATTGTCTTAGGGGAGCCACACTTGTTTGTTCTGTTTTGTTCAACCAAAATGTGATCTCTTGTGCTATCTCTCATTTCCATCATAGCAGAAGGAAAGAAGGGAAATCTGAGGATAATGTTAAAATAAGGATTGAAAGAAACAATGACAAGGCAGAAACTATAGAAATAAGATAAAAGTGAGGAGTAGAGTAAAACAGTAGAGATTAAACTAAAATTAATTCAGAGAGGGATATAGATGAATTACTATGATGAACAAGAGAAAAAAATTACTGTTCTTTTTCTAGACCCTCTTCAAAACTTGCACAGAAAGGCAAAGAAAGGAATGTAAGGTAAACAGAGGACCCATTTTTTATAGTCACATGTCAAGACTGATTTTGCAGACCTAAACTAAAATAGGGTAAGTAAATACTAAATCTTGTGCCTTCCCTAAAATTTCTGCATATCATGCCAAATGACGATTTCCCAGAAGAACCAGAGCCAACCTGTGGATTTTGAATTCTGGATTGGCTTCAGGCAAAGTTTGCAAGAAGCTACATCAAACTGACTGTCCCTAATGGTATATCCATGTACCTGTACAGGCAACGGGGTGCACAGGTCTGCAGATGGATAGGGTAAACAGAGATACAGCACAGAGGCAAAAATGGAAGTTTCCTTTTTGTGGCAGCTTTCAAACAACATTGTGTAGTTCTGCAATGCCAACAAGTTATTGAGTTAAAAGATACCAGTTCTCCAACCAGAGTATTCACTTTTTTCCCTGGAAACTGAGAACTTCTAAACTGTTGCCTACAATTTTTATTACGCAAAGCTTCTCCGAAAATGCAACATCAGTTTCAGACAGGATGCATTAAAATTGGATTATCACTTTATCAGTTTCAATTTACAATAATACAATAGAGTGAAAACTGTAGTGATTCAAGAATTATTTCATGAGCCATATGTTTCCTCATACTATGAGGAATCAATCACCATCACTGCAGTAGGCACTAAAAGCAGTAATCATTTTAGCCATCCAATTTTAATCTGTCACTCTATGCAAATGAGAGTCCTGAGAATTGAACTGAACTGTAAAATTGGAGGGATAGTGATTTAAGAAAAATCAGCTGAGGACAGCCACTGAGATCTAGAATGCAGCATAATTAAGCTTTAAATTACTGGGGAAATTGAATAACTGACTTGAGATCCATTAATAAGTATTATATTTTATTAAAAGTAGAGGTATCATGAACTATGCAGCATACAAATTTTCAAGAGGTCAGTTCCCAGCAGTACAAAACTACTTCCAGTTCCAAAAAGTATTCAAATGTCTTTGTCATGGTACAGAATGGAGATTTATTTCAACCTTTCAGCTTCAAGAAATTCTCAATCTGAACTGCTCAGCTACATTTGATCTTTACAAAGCTGCTTGAAAAGATAGAGTTTCCTACAAGGTAACTCCACCTCAGCTTCCATCTTCTGCGCTACTGAACGACTGCTGGTGGTACACACATGTAAAATGCTCCTGGGAGGGAGAACTGTCATTCTGGTTATTACTCTGGAGGATCATAAATCACCGTTGTTGAATTCTAACTTCAGACATCAATTCACTGTCTTTTTAAAGCCATATAAGCATGGCTGTCTCTGTGTTAACCTGCTACAGAGGAAACCCTGCCAGTAAAAAACAGAGATTCACAATAAGTGGGCAAATAAACAATTATTTGTTTTATCATACATATCTAGGACAAAGCTAATATGTTTATTTTGCTATCAGTATGTGCCAGTAATGACTAAATGTGATGGTAGGGTCTATCCTAAAAAGACATTTTCAGAACTCTGAAAAATTCATATCCAAGGAGCTGGGAGATCAAAATCAGAAATGCAGATGTCTTCTTGTTAAGATAAAAGTGGAACCCATTTGAATCTCTTCTCAGCAAGAGAAAATAACAGTGGCCTCATTCCGTGTTACATGGATATCCACAGAGAAAAAGAACTGAACTCTGAAACCATCCAGAGTGCTGGGTCCAGTGCCAGGCTGCCCAGTACAAAGCAGAAAGAGACGTACTGGAGTGAGTTCAGCAAAGGGCCATGGAGCTGACTAAGGGACTGGAGCATCTCTCACATGAGCAGAAGCTGAGAGAGCTGGGAATGTCCAGCATGGAGGAGAGAAAACTCAGGGGAATCTTATCAATGTAAATAAATACCTGAAGGGAGAGTAAAAGAAGCCAGAGCCAGGCTCTTTTCCGTGGTGCCCAGTGACAAGACCAGAGGCAATGTGTGCAAATCAAAACACAGGAGAGTCCTTCTGAACACAAGCAAGCCATGTAAGAGTGCACAGCTCTGAACAAGTCAGACACAGATGAAAAATATAAAATCACTGAGGTTACATTAAGTCTTTTTAGCTGATATTTTCTAAAAACGCTTCATTTCCCAAAGCTGTGTTATTTTTGAAGTTCATCATCAGCCAAAGCAACCAAAGTGATGACAGACTTCTCAGACTAAATAAACTGATTTGCAGGTAGATGATAATGGTTACCCTACATAATGTACTCAAGCTGCTTGGCTTGCTTGAGATCATTCATCTTCTCATCAAAAGTGCCCGCTGAAAATGTGCATAGTTCACTCCACCTAAACAAAGCCTTACCTTATGTAAAAACCACGAAGCTTCAAGCATCACTCTCTCTGAACCAGGATTTACAAACATAGCCGCCACCAAGTTATCCGCACAACACCGAACAGGCTCAGTTTCCAAAAACTGGGAACAAGCTGCTCCCCCCTGTTCTGGCTCAACACCCACCAGCAAGCCCAGCTTTTCAGAAACATCACAGAGGGTAACACAGGCAGATCACAGATCAGGAAAAGCCTGCAAACACTTAGGTTATTACATTCATTAACAAATCCCCTAGGAAAGAAGTTCAATTTCCATTTTGAGACTGACTCTTCACTGCTACGCTCTTAGGGGTAGTTGCATCTGAAAGTATGTCTTTTTCCAAATATAGCATTGTTTAATGAAAGATATCGCTGTTGCAAATGTAACATCTTGAAATGTTTGTAACTAACGTTTGTAAAATGTTTTTTGCTCTACTGTTTAAATCTTATTCAAATTGTAGCATCTTAAGTCCAATGCAGTATACTAAAACAGTGTAACCTAATGTTTACAGACAGTTTAAGAATGTGCACGAAAGGATCCTGCTTCCCTCTCCTTCCTTTCTACTTTTCTGACTTGGGCACTTTCTCATTCGCAGCCCTCTTTTACACCATGGCTTAAATTTTCTGCTTTCTTATACTACTGTCACTCCAATGTTAGTGGTTAATGCTAGCAGGAGAACTAGATCCTCAGTACACGGACAATGGCATATGGTATGCCTGAATGGACCTAATGGAAGGGAGAGACACTCTGTTGGCTGTCACTTGCTTGCCATCCATTAGCGCTATACACAGCACTGTGCCATGCCATCCGGCACATACATGTTATTGGTCACACAACCGTGCAACCATTATCTACTTGTCATTCATGCTACAGCTGCAAATGCCGCTGCTGTCACTGCCATGTGTACTTCAAAAGGAGCCTGAAAATACAGAATCCCCCACTTCAGTAAGAATATCATTAAACATTAAACCTTAAACAAGCTTCTACCCCCACTTAACTGAACAGTCAAGAGTCACTCCTCAGCAACTAAGAAAAGCGACATACGACAAGCTGAAGCAAAATCAGAGACAATATTAATGTAAGTAGACATGGCCTTTTCCAACCTGTCCTTTCGCAAAGGGATGCCAGTTGTTCAGGGTATCTGGAGAGCATGTCACAAAGCTCTCACACTTCTAAAAAAAACAGTTTAAGTAAGCAACGTCTTCCGTTAGGTACTAACAGGTGTCGGGTCACAGCAAGAGACAAATACAGACTCAAAGTGTACAATGTTTGCTAGACATAATGTATTTTCAGCTGCCATTGAACAGAACCGCATCGAAATCCAAAAAGAATGTGTCAAATAGAGAGTGTGTGTGTGTCTTCATCTGTGTATAAAAATCATTATGCCTCAAACATTAAATTAATCTCTTAAATAATTTATTACCATGGATAATTTGTCAGTTTCCAATATTCACTTTAATTTAAAATAGATGTAAGAGCTCGGACTATCAGTGTAGGACAAAAAAGGAGGCATTTCCTATCTAAGAATCAGAACCACTTCTTTGTGTCCTAGTGGTAGATGAATTATGTATTAGAGCTGCTGCTGCTTAACTTTTAATCCACATTAGTTCACAGACCCTGAGAAAATTTGATGTTGCCATATTAAAAAAGGAAAGTCCTAGAATAAGCTATACAGAAAAAAAAGGAAAACAGATTAAGCAAGGGGCCAATTAATCAGCCAAATGCCAGCAATGGAGAGACAGGCTGCCTACTGCCAGCACATAGGGAAATAAGAAATGCACAGATAATTCATTTAAATTACCTTGAATGTAATAAATCCCAGTTGGAATAACCATAAGATCATTTTTGATATGTTGCATTGCTACCTTCTTTTTGGCAAGTCAGGCAAAGAAATCTGCTCGTGTGTATATCTGTGTACATTGTGGTACTATAGATCTGTAAGACCTGTTCTCATCCCAAATGAACAACATTTCAAGCCACATTCTAGATATCAGATACCAGCTGTATGCTTAGTCATTTAAAGATCCTGGCTGGGTATTTACTGGAATAGATAATTCAAAGCAGTACTCCAGTCAGTTTTGCTCATTTTGGAGCCCAGCTGATAAATCTTCACCCATAGCCAAAGCATTGAAAAGTCTTCCATTTTCTGAACTCAAATTCCTGCATCATCATATCCACTACAGCCTTTCAGCACTAAAATTAAAAGCAGCATGAATATTTAAGTGTTTTGTGATAACTCTGCCGGTATACAAAAGGTAAGGGCAACCTTAAAATTTGAGTTCACTGAAATACAGAATGGAGAGGAGGAATGTACATATAAGAAAAAAAAAAAGAGAAAATTATCTCAAAATGCTTGCTAGCTATTACTATTGCCCTAGGAAATGTAGTTTGAGTGCTCTAAGCTTCCATTTCCTTACAAAGAGAATGTTATTTGGTTGAAATATTTTTCCTACGATGCACAATAGTCTCTCCTGGAAACAGGAGCAGATACAGCCTAGAGGTAATGGGGACGTGAGGTGCCCGAATGCTCCACTCAGTACTGGCAGCCTTCCCAAACCAAAACATTTCAGTTTTGACCCATCTGATATTTGTCTACAGAAAGAAAAAAAGTCTCTGGAAGGGAGACACTTTACATAAACATTTTCATTTAGTCTTGATGGAAAATTTGCCACTCTTCTTAGAAACGCTGTAGTGTCAAAAGTTATAATGTTGCTGCTTAAATTTTTAAACGAACTACAGTGCCCTTGTTTTTGTACATATGAATGCAACACCTTGGAGCTATACTAACAGATTCCACTCTGTTATTTGCCCTGATCATACAAAATGCAAGCTTACACCAGGATCAGAAATTGAATTTCATACATAACTGATGTGGAGAGTTATGCAATGAAATAAATTACAGGCAAGCACTATCTGTGTGTCCCAAGGCATCCTCAGTATTTAAACAGATTGCTTTGTTATTTTGAGCTGTTACACTACCGGAAACTTCATTGCCCAGTTCTGTGACTGTGACAGACCTCACCTGCAAAGCAAGGCCACACGGGTTAATCACCAGGCTGATGCCGCAGTGCTACACAACGGTGGTTGACACTTCAGTAACTGGTTCCTCTGCTTTGGACTCACCTCTGCCCCAAAGCTCCAGCACAACTGAACAGGCTTGGTGTGCTTGCTGGAGCTGCCACCTTCAGCAGCAAAAAGGCAGCTGATGTCTTGACCAGTTCTGGATGTGTAAAGTTCTGTGGTGCCATTGTAGAAGTAGAAGCATTAACCCCAATGTCTTGGTCAAATAACAACTCAAAAAATCTCATTTTGCCTATCTAAATTCTCTCTATACTTTCAGCTAACTGCAGCATTTGTACTGCAGCATTTAGCTGCCTCAAAGTGTCACAGAGCATTGAAAAAACCAGACATGACAATTTATTTGACGCAAGGTGTGATCATGTCATCACTACAAACACTTAATACTTAAAAGATCCATAAAAGTTAATAGCAAGCGGGTCTGTTCAGCTCAACTCTGTGACATTCCAGTCCTGCTGCACCAGCCTGCAAGTCTGAGTGCAATGATCTCCAAAGCAATGCTCTTCACATACAGCTCACTCACTGGAGCTCAATGAGGACTTGCACTAGTTTGACTGCATCGGGTGCACTCCACAATGTCTGTCTATGGCGACAGCCCTTGCCCTATTAAAATGTACTAGAGGAAATAATAAGATACACAAAGTAATGTTTTACAAAACCTAAGCAGCATCTATACTGGACATTTAACAGTACCCAGAAGCATTCATGGGGGAGAAACTCAATTATCTATACTGTGAAACTGTTCCAGCAAGTCAAGGCCACCTAGCACTCTCCCAAACAATTTGAAAGGTAGCACAAATCAGGCACATTCCCAAAAAGTTCTTTGGATGTAGCTATCTGCTTAGGATAATAAAACATTAATATCCAGGACTTAGCCACTCCAGCAGTAGGGAGCAGCCCTGGACATGTCTAGTTTATTAGTACAGACATAGTTACACTCTCTTACAAACATTCTCCACTGGCGACTGCCCAGAATAGAACAGCAAGAAATCCATGAAAACATGAAGTAATTTAAAATTATTATGTCTCATACAAAGCAAACCTATTCACTTTCAAACGTAAGCTACAGACCTTTTAAATTCTATTCATTACACAGAGTAAACCTTTTAAATACCACTAATTAAACAGAGTGGCTACTCAAGCACTATGAGGTCTATTGTGTAAATATGTATTAAGAAGCCCTAGGAGCTGTTCTCATCCACTACAGTGACCTCTACTGAATAGTTTTTTTTTTTTAAGAAAATTAGTATCACGCAAATGTTTCTGTTCATTTTGTCTGTTGTTTAAACTTCTGTTGTCCGCATTCTGTATATTCTGAAACGCAGACTAGAAACGGCTGCATGATATAAACAAGCAGGGGCGTTGGACTAGATGATCAGAGGTCCCTTCCAACCCCTACCATTCTGTGATTCTGTGATTCTGTAATTCTCCAAGCAAAATACTTTATAATTATTATTCTCTTATCCATTAGGTCTTTGCATCTCAGTTCCTTTCCTACAGGACTGAGCAATGTACTGTATATTTATGGTAAGTGCTCGGTAAGTAAGTAAGTCCTGTCCATGCTCCCATTAACTCAGTGGGTAACTCAAAGGTTTCAACCTTAAAAGACTGGGATCAATAACAAAATTGGTACTTGGGGAAAGTGAGGGAGCAGAGAGAGTCCAGCTCTGAACACCAGCGGCGAGTGAAGGACACTAGTGCTTACTGACCAGCAGATCTGGTGAGAGCATGCAGGGGTTCTGGAGAACCTCAGCTACAGCAACATAACTAACTGCTTCGGAGGAACTAGACTCTGTATCAGGTGAGAATCAGGCCCAGCCTGATTACACAATTAACAAATCCAAAGTAAATAATAATCCACATGTAGGGTTGTAAATATTGACACCAATAGTTATTTCTAATAGTCTTAAACAGCAACTCATCTGGGCTGTGAGAGTCTCCTTTTTCAAAACAAGGTACCTGCCTGGAAACAGCCCTCCATGACTGAGTATCTACTGAATGCCTTTTCTGTATGAGGCTTCATAAGCATAATAATAGAAACAATTTATCCCCTATCATCAGCAGGGTGAACAGGAAAGCCCCAATGGGAGTAAGAGCTAGGCTAAGAGAGAAGCTGAATTTCTAGTAAATACATAATGCGATCAAGATATTTTCATGGTTTTGTATTTCACAGAAGAAAAATCAATTTACGAGTATTTTATTTTTTGGAATAAAGCTCTGCCTCATTGGGTTTTTTGACACATAAGTAAATACAGATGTAGATGCATTCACAAAAAATTAGATTACCTTTTCTAAAGTGCAATTGTTAAACAAGTGGTGACAGACTAATATAAACCAGCATCAAAGCAAAAAGCTTGCAATGTGCATTCCACTGGAGCACCAAGTTTATAAAACAAAAGCATTGTGACATGATTAGCAGGCTGTACAGAGTTTTATACAGTCCACATAAAATAGGATTCTTCCCTGATACATACCTATCATACTGGGGTGTGTACCTCAGTACTACGCAAAGCAGTAAAAATCACAGATGCTATTTAGTATCAAACCACGTGGACAAGTAAGAGCATCATCTATCATTGCTGCAGATGAAAAGTATCAGAGAAGTATCAGAGAAGACCATACTGTATTGCCCAGGACATGGCTTCCAGACAGACAGAGAAGATATTTTTTCTTCAGATGTGGGATCTGAAATAATGCCTGAAGCAAGAATCAAACCAGAAGTCAAAATTTTGAAATTCAAGCAAGTAACCCTCTGTCCAACCGAGCATGCCTAGCTTTGTTTAAATCTGCATCAAATTGACACCAGCTCTGGTGATCTCTGCAGACTGGTGACTGCCACCAGCTCTCCAAAGCTGCAGGGCTTCAGGAGCACAGGAGGCTGCAACAGAGCTCGCAGGAGCCTGCAGATGGGCATAGGGGAAGAGAAAGCATAAAGACAGATGTCAGACACAGAAAGACATCGGCATTATGGACAGGAAAGTTCAGAGCTCCTGCACTGGAGCATCTTGTCTAGCCCAAGAGGATGGAAAAGGGTGGCAGAGGTTTGGATGAGTTTTGGTGAAAGGCACCTGCACGCTCAGGGCAGATAAACTTTGAGACTTTTCTGCAAGGATGGAGAGTAGTGTTCATCACCTTAAATGTGTTAATTAGATATATGGTTACTAAAGCTAATTAAAGATGTTCAAAAGCTGGGTTTGACTCACTGTTATATAATACTACAGGAAACAAGATCTATTCTAGGACTCTGAAATGAGGGTAAAACAAACAGCACACAGAAACAGAAACCTCTATCCCTGAGTCCCACTCCATAGCCTGGACCTCGCCTGCCCTCAACACGCTCACCTGTTACCTGAGAAAGAACCTGAAGATTTGACTTTTCAGCACAAACTCCTCTAATTGTACTCCTGATGACATTTTCCTGCAGTGACAGTTCTCCATTACCCATTTTCTCGCTTCCTCCCCAGTCTTCCCGGTCTCTGCAAACTGTCCTCCCCAGGTTTTAATGCTGTGGGTCACCTGTCACGATTCCAAAGACTTCCGTCCTTATTCCCTGCTATCTTCCCACTGAATATCATCCCTGGAGAACTCCCTTTACCTACGTGCATTCCACTGTCATCCCTGTGCCAAAACACATGTCCCTCCACTCGTTCTGTCTTCCACAGCCAAGCCTCACTCGTCAGCTGAAAGCTCACTGACAGCACTGAGCTCAAATTTTCTCCATTTCGATTTTCTATAGAGTTGCAGTGATCCCCTCAAAGCACTCAGCTAGTAAACCCACATCCTTGGGATTATCTATAAAGTCCTATTCTCCTCTAACACCATGGGTCCCACTGCAAGACCAACACTTGCCATGCCTTCCCACACACTATGTTGTGGGGAACTTGACCCCTTTTCTACTTTATTGTTGTGCTTTTTGTTGCCTAAAAATTATTCAACATCTAGCCCAATGTGATGCACCAATAGCAAAAATAATCATTTTGAAACCATCTGCCTTGCAGCAAAACATGTCTCCGGCAATACAATATGTGAATCAAAGCAGATTATGCCCAGGGTTCACCGCAAAACATGGAACAAAACAAGTTATCCTAATCCAACCTCCCCATCAGCCCGCGACTGATGCAAGCTCAGGAATACCAAATAAAAAGCTGAACGGCATGCCAGGGCTCCACTCACTTCATCCGGCCTTACCTCAGGAAGAGGGACAGATGGTGACAATGACTCAGAAGAACGCCAAAAGGCTGCCGTCTCACAGCAGTAACCTATGTCCCAGCCCTGTGACAGTCTGTCATCCATGCAAATGATATTTTTCAAGGACATAAGTGTAAACTTGGCACTGGTAGGAAAACACGACACAGTTGCTTTCAGGGACAACTTCTCATTTTGCAACCCAGGCACTGCACTGTTTCACCAGTGTGAGAAGGCATGGGCTTGGAAAATAATGCTTGGCACCATAAATTACAGCTTAGTGTACTACTTTTGACTAAGTTAAAATTGTCAAAAACCTTTACAGGAAGGAAAAGCCTCAAGAAAATCACAGAAGTTTTTTGTGCAAGACTTCATGACTTTAAAGGGAATCAATCCCAACTTTAAAATCTGTAAAAAAAACCCTCCAAACCCTCCAGATTCTGCTTTTCTATTTTCTGGGTTTTTTCAATTAATTTATTTGTAAAATAAAATAAAGCAGTTGTAGCTCTCTTCCCTACTGCCTCTTTAATCTTTTCCATTTCCACAGTCTAAAATTGGGGCTTTCCCTTTTCTAGTGCAGGAAGACAAATACAAATTTGCAATTGTACTTCTTTTCCCAAAAAAGTAGCCACACCAAACAGTGAACAAACACAGGGAAGCACTGGCTCAACATCTGGCTCCAGCCAGGACTGATTGAGGATAAGGAAACAGGGGACAGAACTTTGCATTGGTAGACTGAGACCCGGGCAAAAACAAACTGCCGAGAAGACCTGTGCCAATAACAGCTACAGTGATGGTATTCTTAAAGACGTAACAATATAATAGCATCAGCACTTTAAGGTTCATGCAGAAGAAGAACTTTCTCTTAGTAGGCAAAATAGCACAGAATGAGACAGTTACATATTGACCCAATTTTGGTGGGTTGCTCCAAAATGAAAGCTTTAGATGGCACCTTTATGTCCCTCAACAGTGACACAGATACTTCCACTCTTCCAATCCCAGCTCAGTGCAACAAATGCTCAGGGGCTTGTCAGTCACAATCAGGTTTCCATTTGCCCTCCCAGCTCTGAGCTGTTTCTCAAAAGATGCTCCGAATCCACTCTCCTTCGCATCGTCCCCAAAGCACTCTGCCCTCTGCCCCTTTCTCTTCTCTCTTCATGTGTCAGCCTGGGCACCCACCTCCACAAGTGCGAGTTCAAACACCATCTCTGTGCTGGTAGCTCACACGAAGACTTTTCTCTAGCCCCTTTCCTATACAATAACTTAAAATCACAGTCTGTTGCTCTGAAAAACATCCACCTTTTAAGCTCAATGTAGCTGCTAAACTTGGCACCCTTACCTCCATTCTCAAACACTGTGTATAACAGAGCCGAGACATTCATCGTATTCAAGCCTAGTGTCATATTTGGTTTTGAACTCTCTCAACCACCACACATCTCACCTCTGTTTACATCTTGCAAATTCTGCTTTCATGGTGTTGCTTAAATAATCATGTGGCTGAGAGAGTGTGCTCACTAATGTAGCAAATTATCTTTTTTCCAAAACCAGTCTTGCCTTTCCTTTTTTTTTTTCAATGCTGCAAATGCATGTTTTTTTCATCCCAGTCCTCATGTCTGCTTTCCTAGCCTGTGATTTAATGAAAGACTAAAGACTAGCTTATGAAAGTTCACCACGGCAACTGCTGACATCATCAGGAACTGGATTCCCAATTGGGGCTTAAAGAAAGGCGAAGACCATATTGATAATTGACAATATTTCCAACATTATTCATCTAGCTAATTAAGCCACAACTCTATGCCGCTACATATGCTCAAAACTGAATGAACAGAAAATGTAGCACCATTAATATACTTAGCTATTGATGTTATATAAATTTAGCCCACAGAAAATGACTGTTCATGGAAGGTACAGATTATTTACTCCTTTCCCATTCAGCAGCAGAAAAACAGAATTATTCATGCAGCTACTTCATGATGCCATGCCTTTGATTATCCTACTGAAAAAAAATGTGCATTCTTCCTCAGAAAATGAACCTGAGCTGTATCCCAAATGCTGTAAAATGAAGCAAGGTTTTTATCCTTTTAATTGCAAACACATTTAGGCATTGAAGGAAAGGAGACACAGGTTACTAGCTTGGACAGCTTGCATGTAAGGCACAAGTAATGATTCTCCCCCTTGCTGTGTTTGCCACCTTTTTTAGAAGAGGTAAAATTTTTGTGTATGTACAAACAGAAGAACAGAAAGCACATTTAAAGTTACCAAACGGTATGTGTGTTCCCGTTTTGGCTCCTTCTGAGGCAAGTTACTGTTAAAATGCCTCTGTGGTAGTTTGTTGTTTGCTCCATCCTCCTACAGCAACCCAAAAGCAGCGCACTGAAAGGCAGTCAGCCTCATGGCACGGAGATACACCCAGCAAAGGAGAATACTTGCTACAAAACAAAAGTTCTCAGGGATGGAGCGTGGGGTGTTGCTCAGGACTTTACCAGATATCATGAGGGAAAAATGCAATTAGAGGAGGACACAAAGATCTGTTACACAGCTTTAAGAAATGCTAGCAATTAGTACAAATAGCTATGCTTTGTGATTACAAGTGATTACAAGTATCTGGATGACAGAAATGAGAATGGAGACAGACAGACCATCTTTTCCCTGCAATTAAGTGAAAGCCCTGAGACCTGTGACTGTGCCTGAGTCCTGGACACATAGCCAAGAGGCTGAGCAGTTCTGCTACACAGTGTGGCTGCCATCCTCAGCAAAGACATCAAAGCTCATCACAAAAAAGCATAAGGTTGTCAAAGGGGAGCTCTTAAAAGAATACGTTCACAGTTACCATATGAAAGTAAAACAATTCATCAAGAAGATTTAATGGGACAGAATACCAACAGGATGAAGAAAAAAATATATAGCAAGGCTCACCTTGTAAGTAAGATGCTGCTCAGCGTGATTTCATTCATACAACTTAAAGTAAGGACACAGATGGTCCAAGTTGTTCCCATGAATCATCAAATGGATTAATTCTTAATTGGCTTTCCACGCGGCCCTCTTTAAAGGCTTGAGTGCTACTTTCATTTGATACTGCATTGATTTTCTCTGAAGTTTCCTCCTATCATGGCTCCCCTGATCAATTAGCGTGCTATAAATAGAGCGGTCAGATTCCTTTCACTGGTCTCATTAAATTGCACCCCTGCTGAATTTCTGTGAACAGAATTGGATCATACTGATAGCGATAGTATGGAGATGCCCTCAGGTTTTCCAGTGAAAATCAATTTCTCAATACTCTTAACAAAAAGCTTTGACAAGCATGACCCAATGAAGCTCAGCTAATGCCCAAAACATACATCAAACTTGCTTGCAATTCAGCATCTCTAAAAACCCCAAAGACAAAAGATGGAAAAATAAGTGGTTAAGGGGCTCAGCCAGTTCCTCACTGATATATAATCCCTCATCAATCATAACTACTTAACTGCATCCCCTCATAACAGGGACTTATGCAGCTAACCCATATAATTCTTTTGTAAAGTGGAGTAAGGATTTGAGGAGAACATAGCTGCAAGGCACACTCGGTCCATCAAAGCCACCACATAATGGTGGTATGCTTACTAACCAAAACTGATAATATCTGGTGGTACGATATAGGCTAATTATTGCAGGTGTATGTCAGCTATGACTTCAAAAATGTTAAGCTTTGTTTTGTAATGGTATGGCGGTATAGCTTTTAAAAAATTTGGTTTAGAAATTACATTTTACTCAATGAGATGGGAAGCAGCCATAAAATAGGAAATGGAGTTGTTTACTGTGAAACATTTCAAAATCTAATCTGAAGAGCAGTCTTTAGGTCTCCACTCTGCCCTACACCCTGCTCTATCCTTTCACAACTATTCTGTCTTCTCCTAATATCCTTTCTGTCCTCTTTTCTCCTCTGTTAAGCACTACCCTTCAAAATCTTTTCCATCTTCCTCCCAAAACGAAGCTACATTTTCACCATAGACTCTCACGAGGTTGAAAATCCCTACTGCAAAGGCTAGGTTTTTAACTACTGAACTTGAATTACTCAGTGTATCCAATGTTTCCATATGCTCTCACTGGTGTCTGGAGTACACTCTATGGGGTTTTTGTATGGTCTGAAGGATCCATTGCAGACCTCAAAGGACTGGTTGTGCCTTGCAAAGACTGTGCGAGAAGAATGATGAAGGACTACCAGTACTTGATGATTTATCCTCAATCCTTCATACTTAGCATGGTGGCTTTCAGCCAGACAGTGCAGTGCTCTAAATGGTATTTTCCACCAAATAGCTTAGCGCAACATGAAGGCACCTCCCAACAAACTCAGAAGATTTTGTGGGTAATAAGGCACCTTCAGTGCAATATCAGCAAAGAATTAATGACAACTGCAGATTAAACATACCTTTAGGGAGGCCGTCTCCTGAATCATAGCAGAATCACTTTCTCCTTCCAGAAAATGTTTTCAATGGGGGCCAGTTCTTCTCAGACAGAAAGCCCTCCCCAAAATGATTCTAACAGATATAACGGATTCTTAAGAACCAACTTAAAAAAGCAGAAGACACTGGAAAAGATTACAAGCACTATTTTTCCATTCCACATAATAAAAAGTTAGAAATGTTTTTTAAGAATTTATTCTGATCTTTGCAAAATAAGCAGGAAATTACTGGAGAAATGCATTTTGTCTGGGGTTTTGAGGTGGATTTTTTGAAAATAATTACCCAAATTGGAGTATGATGTTTTAGAAAGTGTGCGTATTTAATTTTTCCTTAAGAAATATATTTTTTTTATATGTTACAAATACAAACTTTCAGTTTCTGAACTACTTCAGATCATCAGAGTAGCACTTACTTAAACATAGTGACACTTATCAACTGTTATGCAAATATGAGAATTGAATTGTCTTAATTTTTTTATGATTGTGAAACATCAGATGAGAGAAATCATCACCAGCCGTATATTTTACATTTTTCTGGTGCTTCCCCCTAGAGAATTTTCCCCCGTTTGTTTTTCAACGTTAGTGAAATATCACAGCAGTGTTTTTCCTGCATGGCAATCACTTATAACCAAAGACGAAATCTTGCTTATAACCAAAGCCAGATTGGATTCATAAAAATAATTGTCATAGGAGCTGAAGATTTGCTAAGGAATATAAACAGAAACCACAAAAAATTACACTTTATTGGTTTGGGCAACAGGCACAGAAGGCTTAGCTGGTATCACAGGCACTATGTGCAACAGTAGTATGTACTGAAGACAAGAACAGAAAGGTGACTGTGCACGGCCTAGTAAGATCACAGACAATTCATGAGCATCACAAAAGGCAAAGGTTAGACTGATTTCAGCAAATAATTCTGAAAATGTTCCAGCATATCCTTAAGAGGTAAACCTGAAAGATGTGTATATGAAATGGATTGATAACACAGCCAATTCCGGCAGTACTAAAAAAAAAAAAAAACATTAAGGTCCCCAAATAAAGAGGATCCCACTGGTTTTCACATCTCACCATCTCCAGTGGCAAACAAGACAGGAAGAGGGGCTCCAGGTCCTGACTCCAGACCATTGCTTTTGCAGATAGACATGCCATCAAACAATAACTTTGGGTTACTGAGAGTCACACACCAATTCCTGCTTTAGACCCAAGACCATGTGGTGAAATAGCAAAAAGTTTTATAGGAGGTAACATTTTGAAACAGAAAAATTAGGATTGACGACAAGAGGAAATCTGAAGAGAAAGCAGTCATAGAAAGGTTTCCAAGGAATGTGCCAGACCTGCCTTTGAGACTTTAAATTAAATGGTGCGAAGTACTAGAAAATATAATGCATGAGATAATCTTGCCTTAGCAGGAAGATGAACTATGATCTTAAAACATGTCTTCTGTCTCTGACGTTACAATTTAGAACACATTAGTTTTATTTCTGAGTGACTTTAAGAGGAGGAATACTATTTATTCCCTTCATAGCCTTAAGATACTGAAGCAAAGAGAAATATTTAGACCTTGACTGAGAAAATCACTTATAAAAATAATTAAAATAAAATAAATTAAATAAAAATAATCTTTTGAAGCTGAGGAATGGTCATAACCACATAGTTGTTGAACTGCGGCATGAGAGAGACAACAGGAAGACAATCACAGTGCCAAGAGTTAATTCCCTACAGCAAGTTTGTGCTACAAGCCCTTCTTCTCTCATGCTGGTGCCACTCACCTTAGCATATTAGATTTTCAGCTTAATCAGGACAATTTAGTCACTATCTTTATATAATACAAATAGATTCAGTTTCCTGATAAAAAGAAATAAAACAGAAGAGCATTTAGCAAAAGCTCATGAAAGAGGCATTCTGCACAAAAAAGAAGAATCTCTTCCATTTTCTTTCTCTCAAGCTGTAATAATTTTAATTGGATGCTTTTCTCTATTGACAGAGCTGGTGGGAAAATGTCAACTATGAGCATTTTCATTGGCTTCTACACTAACCATGGCTACTTTGTTAAGTAGAAGAAAACTTTAGATGCAAAAAATCTTATTCTCCCAAATCATGCCACATCATTCCACTACATTCCCAGAAGCTCTCAACATCTCCTGCCTGAGTTGTATATACCGAGCAGACCAGCTCCAGTCTGAGGAACTACAAGGACTGTTTCCTTAACGGCCTGGTGGTACGAAGAGCAATGCCAGCACTAGTTAAGAGGAGATTTGACGTTGGACAATTTTAAGATTATTAGATACCAGATGTGGAGAGCATTTGGACAGTGAGACCACAAAAGGCTGAGATCTCCTACAGAGTCTAAGATGAGCTTAACAGGCCGTGCAACCACCCATGGTGACTGAGGTTTTGGAGCATGACATCAGGACACTAAGGCCAAAAAAACCCACATCAGTTAACACTAGTACAAAATCAGGCAATGTCAACAGGACTGAGATGAGGAACTGGCAAAGTGGTAAGACCGGGGCAAAGGCTGCTCAGAAGGGAAAGGGCAGGAGGAACAGGCAGAAGAGTCTGTGCCAGTTAGACCAAAGTGCCTAAAAAAAAGCCAAGATCCCCACAACTAATCAAGCCTTGCTTACAGCAAATATCTGCAAAGCACTGGCAAAGTGTCCACTCTTTCTCGTGTGGGGTCAGATGGAGGATGACAACGTACTGCAGGCAGTTACCCCACTAGCTCCAGCGGCAGTGTTTGGGTTGTGGGTATGTAACTCCATTAAGCATCCTTACAGTTTTCAGTAAGATGCCACAAAGCAGAGTTTTTGGGGGTGAAAGGGGACTTCTGTTTACTGCTTCTTACCATTTGTTTCAAAGAGGTGGCAGCCCACATGGCATTACGTGCACTCAAAGAGCATCTAATGAGGAGCTCTAAATCTGGGCCATGCTAGAATTCAAGGTCCTGGTTTGGGGGTTGAGGATCAAGACTTCAGAAGTCTTGAATTCTCCTGAACAAAAATAAATGGCAGCTGGACTCTGAACACATAAAAGGTGACTGAAAATCAGAGCATGTCCTGTCACAGTGGGCACCCCAAATTAGTAGGCACCTTTAAGAGTAATCTATCCGTGGAATAGCTCTCAGCTGGAAAAAAAGAAGAGATAATAGTATCCCCTCATCTTAGAAGCGTGTTTGTGAGAATAAATAAATTACCATTTGAAAGGCATACAATTTTTTTTTTATTGATGAGCATAATAAAAGAATCTGGCAAGGAAATTAATTATTCTGTCTTCGGATAACAGGTTAACAGCTGGGACCACACTGAATAATGGCTATGTCTACACAGACATGCCTGTAAGCAAATGAACTAGAGCTCCAGCCATCATGTCCTTTCTCAACATGGGCAGGGTTATGCCCATTCAGACAGCAGGTGAGGAGCTAGAACTAACAATCACTTCTAGTCCACCCTGTTTCCACAGTAAATTGCTGGCAAGCCTTTTTGATGGCCTTTTTACAAGAAAAGATCAAATACATGCAAACTCTTGTAAAATAACGAGGTCTTAAGAAAAATATCCTATTCTGCTGCTGCTACAGAACAGGAGTTGAACTGATACGAAACTGCATTGTTTACAAGCACATTCCTCCACTCTCTGGGCTCAGGGGACTCTAGCATTTACAAATAACTTAATTCTTTGATAAAAAAAAATGAATGAAAGCAGCTACATTATTTACTAGCCCTCCTGAAAGCAGAAGATACTCTCATCAAAAGCTTGATCATGCTACTTTTCAATATCTTCCCAAGCACTATGTGAAGTGTCAGGACCCTATTCTCAAAAACTGGTGGAAAACTCAAGCAATGAATGAGTGGGTTTTGTGTTTTTAAGCTTGGATGCAAAGACATTTACAGCTTTTTTTTTTGTGGTTTGCTGCTCACTGGTACTCATTGCTAGTACTGAGTAACTGTTCCTTAAGCTCATTATTAACAATCTTATGCAATGCACAGAGCATGCGACCATGTAATTATATGAAGTCAAAATACTGTTTTCAGAGGCATCCTTAGTTTTGGAAGTTCCTGACTTACAAATTCTTGACACTGCAACCTGCTGGCTGTATAGATGCAGTTCAGAAGTAGGTGGTGAAATTTAAGCACTGTCTGTAGATATCTAAAGACAAAGGTGAACCAACCATGATGTTCAGATAAGATTCCCTGTAAGATACTGATCAAGTTTGTGTTCAAAGAAAATGGGAGTAGGAAGTCCTGTTCCTTTCATCACCAGACTGTACATGCTCTGGTCCCTATTACTTCCACCTTACACTGCTGCAGCAAATCTGATTGGGGACATTATCCTTACAACTCACAAGAACAGCTGTTTGAAAGATGTTTTAGACAGCAATACTAGGTGCAACCATGCTATTCCTGTGTTCTTTCTGTTTTGTTTTCATGATCACAGTAACGAGTTTGTTTTAGCTTATGAAGCCTTCCTTTGTCACAAAAAAAGTCATGAGCAGTTGAAAGACCTGCCTTGTCCCCCACGACACTATCGCTCTTTCTTCCTGTAAACATCCTCAACCCATAAGCAAGAGCCTTCTGTCTTCTGCAGAAATGGTGACTGTCCACATATGTTCAGTTCCCAGTTTAAATGTGTATCATCTCTTTCCCCAGCTTTTTACCTAGAGAAAAAGCATTAATATTCAGCCACCAATAACTGTGCAGTTTTGCAAAGCATTTGGAGGTGCAGACTGCCTGAGTGACAACATGCAAAACAAATCTGTCATGTATGCAACTGCTATTAAGAGCTAAATAGAAATCAAGCATTTAAGACGGATTTAGTGTTTTAGAATCCTAAATATCACTTAATCAATTGAAGTGTCTTATGCATACATACAACTTTCCATTTTGCAAAGCTCACTTACAATTACCCCCAAAGCTATGTGTCAGAGTTAGTAATAGATCCCAACTTTAAATATAATTTTAAAATTGAATTTTCACTCTTTGACACTGTTTTTACCTGCTTTGTGAAAACAATGCTCTCTTGATACTTAATAGAAAACCCATATAGGTAGCTATAAAAGTATTATCACAAAGAAAAGAATCATATCCAGAACCTCCTCCCTCCTTCTACCCAAGTGTTCCCAGCTCAGTGTTCAGGCAGAAGGGGCCATAGGAGTGCCAGAACCAGTAAAACGAAGGAAAGGTTATTAAAAATGAGGGGATGGAGGGGTTCAATATAACACATGACTTAATTATGTTCCACCAAAAGTCCATCAACCTGATATCCTGTCCTTAACAGAGACCAAAAACGAGAGCCTATATCAAATACAGTGTGGACAGCATACATGATATTTCCACTCAGCATTCACCTCATCTCAAACTATGTGAAGCCTGACGAATTCTGAACTTTGAGGTGGTTTTCACGTATTCAGTTCATTTCTCTTCCACAAACTTAGCAGTTTTCCCTAGACAGAACTAAACTTCTAAAAGTTTAGAATTTCCCACTACAAGGAGTTCCACAGATTACCCAGATATTGTACAAAGAATCACCATGCCATATAAAGAGACAGATCTCTTGCTAGTATCATCTGATGGAGCCTATTTCTTAAAATGGAGGTGACAAAGAACATCTGCAGCTTGTCCACTTTCTCTAGCTACCCATGACCTTGTTTGTGATGTGGTCTGACCTCACAGGGGACTCTGCCTTAAGCAGGAGTTTGGACTTTCTGATCTACTGAGTCTCTTGCAACCTGAATTATCCTGTGATCCTATGGTTTTATAGACACCCGTAGTTTCCCTCCACAGTTACTCTTCTTACATGCTGAAGAATCCCAGCCAACTTTGTTGTTCTTTATACAGAGAAAAGCCCATGCTTTGAGGTTTTCTTGCCCTTCTCCAATCCTACAGTACTCTTTCTGAGACAGAAAATCGGAAGCATCCACAACATTCAAGATGGAAGTCATGGCACAAGTTTTTGCAGTGGCTTCACCATGTTCGTTGCTCTCCATTCCTTTCCTTACAATTCCTAACAGTTGATCTGCTTTTCTGACCAACATTGTGTATTGAGATTATATTTTCATACACCTATTTATGAGACCATAACATCAAGATGCCATTCTTGTGTGGTAATTGCTTAGAGTTCATCACTGTCTATATATCAGGACTGGTTTTCTTCTGAACTCTCAGAATTCTCCTTTCTATGGTAAAAGTAGCTGAAGCACTCAGACTACAACCCCTTGCCAGGGAAAGAGTCAAAATTTTGTAAAGTTTTTCAAAGTTTTTTAAAGGGACTTACTCAGGGCACCCAGGTGTTTCAACACACAATGCTGTAATACTCCGTGCTTTCAGGAACACAGCTGCTGAGTAACATGAGCTCCTTCACAAGTTCAAATTCAGTGCTCAACTACAGAAATCTGTGAATGGGGAGAAGCGAGCACCTAAGCACTGGGATTCACAGACATCTGTGCATTGAATACGCAGGGGAGAGCCAAAGTCAGGGCATGGGTTTCAGTCTCACCTATCAAAGAGTGCTTTTCTTCTGCTCAGGCTTTGCAGCTTTGAGCCAAAACACAGGCATCTAATCCAGACAGACCCTTCTCAGAAAATAGAGTATTTCGTGTTGCATTTGTTTATGTTCTTATTCTTCACTGTGGAAGGCGTAGGGGCTCTAAGTGCAAATCGTCCTTCTTATTTACTAGGAGCAACATAAACGCTGCAGCCACCAGTATCCACAGGGAAGAATATTGTTCCTTTTTTCCAAAAGGACAAGGCTAGTATTGCAGCTAGGACTGGAGCATCAAGAGACCCAGCAAGTGCCCCACCTCCATGGGAGGCTTTTGCTTCTTGGCTAGCAAAATCATTTGTTCTAAAAATCAGTACTGAGCGACATTGCATCATTTGGTTGCACTGTTGCAATGGATATGCTGGAAATTCACATCAGTTTACTGACGTGATTTACAATCACTGTCCTTCAGCATTAAAAATTACACGGCCAAAAGGCTCTTTTCCTAAAAATAACTACCTCGGAGGTTTTTCTAATGTATACAAGACAGTTAGGGGTATGGCTCATTTCATGCTCCCATTTAACATGTATACGCAGACAAAGTGTATAGCAGAACCTGCATTGAGTAGAAAACTGTGTATATTTATCTTACTTTCAAAAGCAATTTCGTAAAAAATAAGCAGTTGTGAAGAGCCCAGATATGCCATAGCTTGTAATCAACTCACTTTGATACGTGCCACATTCAGTGGTCACTAATCCCACTTTCCCTGTCCCTTTCTACCCAAGTAATACTAATATTTAAATCCCCCAAATGGTAAAGTTCAGCATCTTGAGCCCTGTTAAATCTTATAAGCTAAAGTAAATTCCATTTCTCTGATTAAACAGAGAGTATTTACAAAGATCATAAATAAATAGTGTATGAGTTGTTCTTGTTCTTTTTCATACCACCTGACTAAGCACTTTTTGACATGATTCAGAATGATGTTTCCACTTTGCATTTTTGTCCAAAATAAAAGAAAAGGCAGTCCCTTTTGAGGGTAAGGGAATGTAACATTTCAGGCATGAAATCTTGCAAAAAGGTGCAAATAAGCCTATGCCTTGCCCAGGATCTCTCTGCATCACCTTTCCACTGTGCTTTTCTCTTATTTCCTTCCTGATGGCACTTGTTTTTGAAATGAGGTTTTCCCTCCGAGATGCTCAGTAGAGTTGTCTTTAGCCCTTTCCATTGATTGTAATATATCTTTACATAGAAAGATGCCTAAGTAAAATAAAAAGGAAAAAAATAAATATAAACAAGCCCCAAATAGTATAATTACTGGGAAAATATCACTTGACAGTCAGTCAATTTTGCTAGTATAAGAATGTTAGCCCTCATATCCTCAGTGGTTCTCCACAGAAAATGAAACTGTGTATTGTGAGAGCCCAACTAATTGATTTCTTCAAAAGACTTGTGGCAGAAGGCCTTGTAAAAGTTGCTGCTTACAGATAACAATATCTGTCACACATTAGGACAGATTCCTCGAGCATTGGGAGTTTTATCACATTTGCCATTTCAGTGCCTTCTCACTGCCTCTTCTGGAGCATTTCATGCCCAGTTGTACATCCCTGGAGTCAACAGAACTGAAGACAGTGGGCACAAAATGATGCCCTGGGTGCTGGTCACCATCAGATGTGGGATATTCAAATGTACAAAGCTGGCGGCATGGATAAATTAAGCAAATGGACTTCACCTCAACTCAGTAATGAACCAACCAATGCAAGGGGGAACACAGAGAGCCCAGCTGGAGTCTCGTAGGTCACCCATGATATTTTCAGATGCAATTACCCACTGTAGCACGCCTCAAAATAACCATTTCTGATTAACATCAGAGAAGAAACACCACCACTTAAAAACAAAGACTACTAAAGTATTTATTCATGGTCTAAATGAGAAAGCAATGGCTAACTTTGAAAACAGCACAAAAAATGAAACCACTTTGAAAGCAGTAAAAGGAATTGCAGCACTATTAGAGTACTGTCACTGCTGCCTTCTGATGTTCTCAAGACCATTGAGTCACGCCGCTGCATAAGGAAACACAACAAAATGAAAATTGAGATCTTTGTCTCATGACTGTCATTGCCCTTCTGAGTGCAACAGCTGGCTGAATACTGGTTAAGCCATTTCAAGACTTAGATCAAAACTCCATACTACTGGTACAGAAGTTTCTTCAAAAATAGAAATATCAAAGTGAAGAAAGTTCAAAGATAAGGCTGTTATTTTGTTTTATGAGTAATAAAAATGCGTAAATGATAAAAACATCACAGAAAAGGAATATATGTCCTTGCAAACCCAAGGCACACTGCCACAGGAGTGAATTACTGGTATTTTTTATCACAGCAACTCAAGCTTTCACAGCAAACAACTATTTTACAGATTCTAGTTTTTCATTTTAATAAGCATTAAAGATCATAGGAGACAATCATGAGTTATGTTGTATCCTTTCCACCAATGTGCCTGTGCCATGTAAAGTGCATTTACAATGAGCAGAAAGAAATTTAAATCACTGTATAGTCAGTCCCAAAAGCTGCTGCTCAAATTAATCCTGACCCAGCAAAAGAGCCAAGCACATGCTGAACTGTCAGTAAGTAAATAGTCCCAGCTAACTGTCTAATCACAGTGCACCACACTTTTCAGGACAAATGATATAGACCCTGTCTCCAATGGAATCAACAAACAAAAAAACAACCTGCCGTGGCAGCAGCAACCCATATTTCTTTAGCCCTGTGCAAAATGACAAGATAAACTGATTACTTCTAACTTGCTGCTGCAGAAGCTACAGTCTGAATTTACAGGAAGCCAGCCACCTCGGAATAAAGACAGAAAAGTTACCTCTTATTTATGGCAAGGAAGGAGCCTACACACCAGGAGTTACTGCAGGTAGCTGACTAAGCTCACTCATTAGCTTGTGCCACTGAAGCTTGTCTGTCCATCCATACCTTAAGTCGTTAATAGCCTTGCTATTCAAAAGTTCTTGGATTTTTGTGTTGTTCAGGCTTTTTTAGACACACAGATTTGTAATGAACTGCAAAACGAAGGAGAATCAGGAAAATAAAGAAGGTTACCTGAAGGCCCTCAATTGCTAATCTAAGCATGCTTGGTGTGAGCTTAGATGCCTGCTTGAAGGTAAAGTTGCTCCAGTCTATAATCAGAACAAATCCATTCACTTGAAGCTCGGGGTCTTCTATCATGGCTTCTAAAGAAAGAAGTATGGCGCGTAAAATATCCACCAGTGTGTACCTGTGAATGTGAAGGAGACATTCAGTTAGGAAAGGAGCAACGACCATGCATGGAAGATTTTCTGAGTGTTCTTCATTTGCACAGCTTGTCAAAAGTTTAAAACAAATGAATGCAAATGTATCCTCAGAAGTCATAGATATGTAAACCTTGGAAAGTCTCAAAAGCTCAATTAGTTGAAGTCATCCTCTGGAGCCGAAGTACATCTAGACCATCAGACAGCCAGAACAAACTACAAGAAAACACCAAACACACCAAAAGCAAATTTGAACTTTTCTGTACTCTCCTAATCTGCTTTAATATCTATGCAGTTTATTAAATGTCTGTACAAATCTATCTATGCAAATAGTATTTTTTTAAAATCATAATGATACCAAAAACCTGAGTCTAACACCAGAAGCCTAGACTCAAAGTTTCCTCCTGTATTATTCCAAGAGATTGAAATAACAGCTTCTACAAAATTATCAGCTAAACAGGGATTTCCATATAACTCCCCTTGTCTCTCTCTCTGGGTAATGTTTTCTCTTACATTTACAAAGGGTATTACAGAAGGCTGATTACTCAAGGATCTTGAAAGCAAAAAGTAACGTACACTAGGGCTTTGAGGTGTTTCTGGTTAAGAGCAATAATAACCTTTTAAGAGTTACTTAACATCCTTCTGAGTGCTTTGTATACCCAAATTACGTGGTTTCAGGAGTATGTTTGGAACATGGTATTCATCAGTCCTAGAATTTTCTATGTTAAATCTGGGTTTACAAAGATGCCACCTACAATATGTAATTATGTGTTTTACATATATGCACATTATCTTTTCTTAGATCAACGATCTTGTAGGAGACATAATTCCATACTGCTAAGCCCTGTTGAGTATAATCTTTCTTTTTTGAAGCTAAATCACCTAATATAGCAGATGAATAGTTTAAATATATACAGCAATGTCATCTTTAGACTACCATATAATACAGTTATTAATCAACTTGCAGCTTCGTTTATTGGGTTTTTTTAAAAAAGGTGGAACACTTGAATTATCTGGGTTTTTTTATGAGACATGAAAGCAGAAATTTAAGTTTTGATTTTTTCCAGGCTAATAATGTTTATTTATTAATTTATGTTCATTATCTAAAAATCTTTTTTAAAAGTAAGACAAATAGTTACTGAAACAGATGTAAATTTGCCAGTCCACACCAGAATATCAGATGCAGCATTAGAAAGCTAAACTGGAAAATATCAGATAAACAGATATTCCAGAAACAAAAGAAAGAATTAAATCTTCCATGTTTACACAGATATTTTTAAATAAGGCCCTTTAAAAGTATCCCATAATGGCACCAAACATACGAGTTCTCAAAACTATGAGTCCCCAGAGAAATCTTCACCATATTGCAAAGAGCATGTGTGCCTATTCAGAAATTACAGTAAATTATACTAAATTCTGCTTGCTACAATACAAGTACACTGTTCCGTTACGTATCTAACTTTATTTTGAAAGTATCTANTTGCAAAGAGCATGTGTGCCTATTCAGAAATTACAGTAAATTATACTAAATTCTGCTTGCTATAATACAAGTACACTGTTCCGTTACGTCTCTAACTTTATTTTGAAAGTATCTGCAAAAGGAATTAAGACAAATGAAATTAATCTGATCTAGCTGACTCCTCACTTCTTTCCATTATTTTTTTTTAGCCAACTAAAACTCAGTGAACTTCACAACTATGCACTCCTAGGAAAGGGACTAGAAAAGGACTCTTGTAATGTCAGCCTAACACATCTGAACAAGAGAAAGTGTGCTCTCCACAGAATGCAAAACAGGAAACATTGCTTTACATGATTCTTCTCTTCATTTTGAAAACCTTAGTTTGTTTTGAATTTGGTTTGGTCGACTGGGATAAACATTTTCGTATTCACTCCTCCTCCTTTTCACTTATCAGATTTAACTTTTTTCTAAGGCTTTTCTTGTCCAAGGTTTACAGGAACTTTGGCATATTCCCTCCTTTTTGTTCAGTTTTTTTCAACTGGGAGAGAAAATAGCACAAGAAAAATTCTTGTCTGCAATTTCCCTACGGAAATCCTCAAAATGCTAAAATTCTCTATTTCTTTTTGGCAGATAAAAAAAAGATGATTTCTGTAAACGGAAATTTGTCCATGGAGGAAAAAAGAACATGCCTTAAAACCAATTTTGAAGGAAAATGCTCAAAATTTTTATTCTTAAAATTGTTAGCGCAATTTGATCATCGAAGAACTGTTAGGCCAGGAACACGTTTTTACATTAGGCACAGTGAAGTAAACTTGGAGCATCCTGCCTGCCCTAGGCAAAACTGCCCCGGGGCAAGGGGCTGGTGTGGCAGACCTAAGCCCAGCCGCTGGAGGTTTGGGGAAAATGCCACTGTTGCTGCTGAGGCCTCTCAATAAGCAAACAAACAAACACCTCCAGTACTGCAGTGTGAAGAGTGACCTGAGGAAAAGTGAGATAATTCAAAACGAGTTTGCACATGTATAATGGGAGGTGTGGAGAATGTTGGGCAGCATGAAGACTATAGATGGTTTTACAGGCACTAAAACGGTCTTAGTATGCCTAGCATACCTGCAGACCAGTCTACCTATCAGGTACAACACTGATGCAGGGACAGTGGAAGGCACTTAATCAACAAGGGAACTAAAAATCCCCTGTATGATATGCATTTTGTACAACTGCCAGCACTGGGATTAAAACACACGCTTAGCCTGAGGGGAGAAGGCCTACAGAGTCATGTTCAGGATAAAGGCTGGGCTCAGAACTTGGCCAACTGCCTTCAAACCCCTGGTTACCTTCACAAAGTTGTGGAGGTCTCAGAGATACTGGGGTTTTTATCGCTTCACGAAATTAGACAGAGATACACCCTGTGTGAGGCTTTCCCAAGGTAAACATTGCACAGGAAGGAAATTACATCAGTTGAGACATTGGGAGAGCAGCTAATTCCTCAGTCTGAGGAAAATCTATCAGAGCTCATACAAGAAACAGACATTAGCCTAAAATTAGCCTCAACCCCACTTGACATTTATGCTGCCCCATTCAGAGGATCCCATTCTCCAAGGGAAGAGCTCCACAAAGCAGAAGGCTGCTGCAAGCACCGTACATACAGTCCAAGAAGATGGATCCCAAGTTCCTGATGTAGATCTCTCTCCCTAGGGAGTTCAAGAAGACATCACATGCCTTGGATTAATGGCTCCCTAGTGGCACAAGATTGCTAGAAATCTGGTGTGTTAGACATAAAGATTCTTTGTTTATGAGGTCAATCAGGTCTCAAACACTGGCCATAAAATGCTTTTATGTATACCTAAATGATAAATATATAGCTGTATACATGTAAACACAAATACACCTAATTATGTTCCAAATTCATTCAAGTCAATGGGAAAACTGCTGGGCATCAATGAGACTGGGCTTCCAGCCACCACAGAGAGTAACCAATGGTCACAGGGCTGGGCCGCCACAAATCCATGGCATATTCACCGTTGCCCTAACTCCTATTGCAGGTTTGCTTAGTGTTACAGTCCACAACAACAATGATGATACTGTATGTTTACCCACCAAAAAAGACAAAAGAATGTCCTCTCAGTTCTGAAGAGCATAGATTTAGCTAAAAGCAAACAAGAACACTTTCTGCCAGAGGAAGGCATCTGAAGTACCCTTTAAGTCTAAAAAGCCACATCAGCAGTATACAGGGGCATGTCACTAACAACCACGCTTACCCCCCTCAAATACCCTTTGGGGCAATTAGTTGAAGAGAGGAGTGATCTTTCATTCTGTAATGGACCTCTTCTCCTGGTTTTGCTATCTTACTTAAGTACAGTACAGGAAACCAGACAAAAAAGACAAATCCATTAGTGGATATTTAAAGCAGCTTTTGCTCTGGACACATGCTGAGGCAAGCCATAAATGTAAACTTGGTGTGATAGATGAAATCTTAGGTGGTACAAATGGCAAGCTGAGTATTGAAAATATTAGCTGAACAGCTCAAGCAAATGAAACATGATTAAAGAAACTATACTGAAGCTTTCACACAGCACAGAACTATTTGCATACAGACTCATCTTTAATCCACTCCAGTCCCTTGTCATCCAACATTTCACCTCGCTGCTACTACTGTTGGTGTCAGCACCAGGATGCACAGGCTCTGCCATAAATTATGCTCCATCCTTGACTGGACTTTAGGGAAATTAAAATCCTACATAAAAAGGTGGGAAAAATCATTCTGGATTGTGTTGCTGAAACTTTCATTCAACACTGGGATTACTTTACGTTTAGATACAGAAATATAACAAAACAAAAGTGAGAAAAACAGGATAAGCTAGTAAGTGTGAAATAAATTTGGTCCAAGATGGCTTTGTGTTTCTATTTGAAAAGGAAAAAAAAGAAAAAAATCCACATATTAGCCTTTAATTTTAAGAGACTGCAGTGTTCAGTACGAGAAGATGCTATTCTTTTGTTCTTACCAATCTGTGTTAAGTAACAGCATGTACTTAGGGGACAGCAAGCCACTCATTTTGCCCTGGCCCCAGTTTTACAATGACTGTTCCAGTGCTGTCACATGCATAGAGTGTGCTGGGCCTCATTTGCTGCAGTGCATATTCTGTAGCAGCCTGGAGTTAGGCTGTGCAGAAATCAGTCCTTATTTATTTATGTCTAAATTCAGTTGCATTCACTTGTTTAAACAGACTCTTACAGGACATATTGTAGCTAGCAAGGTATTACTAATTGCTAGGATAGTCAAGAACTCCCAGTTAATTTGAATGTATTTAATGCTCTCTATTTATAGAACCATGCTGAATTCAATGGAGAGCTTAAACAACTTTTTTAGCCCAGTTGTTAACACAAATAACAAATTCTGAAAATACATTACCATGTATCTAATGCACTCTTAATGTTCCTTTCCTATGTGGGTCCCAGCTTGAGTTCAAACCAGGTGGGGACTGGTGTGCAGACACACTCTGCTACCTCTCGAAATTTTTCACTCAGGTTGACTTTAAAGCAATGAGCCTGGGAAGGCTTGACAAGTTAATAGCCATACTGACAGTGATTCTTTCAAATGCTTCGGGATGGCTACCATTTCTACCACAACAGTGACAGAGCCTTCTAGAGTAATGCCTCACCACGGTCTTGATTTGTCAAGAACAGAACAGCTCAAACAATTAACTGAGCATCTCACTCTCTTGTAATTTAACAGTGGCAGCAATTTCCCCCTTACAGAAAAGTTTTTTGAGAATTTTTTATGGGACGTGAACAGATTGAAAGTATTTCCAAGGATTTATGGGGAAAATAGACTGGCAGACGCTGCTATCAACTCCTGGTGGTATTTCACTATCATCTTTCACTTTTATCTCTTGGTTATGTGGTCTGTGCATCCTCTTCACTCCCAGAAGCCACCGTGATTTCTACCAGGCCAAGAGAAAGAGAAGAGATGGAGAGAATGCAGGGTACGGATGTCTCATGTCAAATCCAGCTGTATCAGCTCTTTTCAATATTGTATGTTCTTGATGATGGGTGGCGCCCACTACATCATCTGCTTAACCAGATTCTGGTCCCAGTCGATTCACATTTGCACTGAATAACAGATAATCTGATCTGACAGAGTTGCCCTACTATCTCTATTGCTATTTGTCATTTCCCCTCCGATACAGAGAAATTTCAAGTTATTTTGAGAATTAAAACTGAGCGGCATGAGTCTGCCTCTTAGGACGCAAGCTGTTAACTAGAAGAGATAAATGGTAAGTCTTCTTTGCCTGAATTGAAGCCACATGTCTCCTGAAGGACCCAAACATGTGAGGAATGCACAATCCATATTTTAAGCTCATCACCATTTGGCCAAGTAAAAGTTTCTGTCAAACGAGCTCTTGTGCCACTGTGATTTAAAAGACAAAGCTGGTCAAGTCTCCGAGCCATCATACCATTTCTAACCTACTGCTCTGGCTCAATATTTTTAGAATTGAAGTGAAACAAGAGTCCTCAAGCTACAGAAAGGAGTAACTAGAAATGATGCCTCAGATTGCTTGGTTTGTCAGTCTGGGAACAGATTTGCATGCTGAAAAGATGGGGGATTGAAGCTTCTCTTATAGCTATTCTGCTTAAATAGTGGCAGCTGGCCCTGGGAGCCCTTATTCTAAAAAGAAAAAGCACCACCAGTGTTACAAAAAATGCATAGAAAAATAGAAACTGCTTCAAATATTTTACCAGATTAGCTTTTAGATTCAGACTTAATATCATCCATTACTCCAAATGTTAGACCAACGTCTAACAGTCACAGCCACAGATGAAAATTCAGTTGATGTAAATTTTACATCAGCATTGATCAAAAAGATCCCCAGCCACAACACTCACAGTCTAAATACAAGTTGTCATGGTTTAAAGCTGGGCTCACTATTAAACAGATGGCAGATGCTCTTTATTAACCCCCTCCCTCCTTAAAAGGGGGGAAACAGAAAAGGGAAAGAGACTTATGGGTTGGAAAAGTTAAAACAGCTTTAATCTAACTACAATAATAATGTGTTATAATAATAGGAAGAATAATAATGAAATATATACGAATATACACAAAACCAATATTGAGTTCCCTCCTCCCTGATGACAGNCTCTTTTCAATATTGTATGTTCTTGATGATGGGTGGCGCCCACTACATCATCTGCTTAACCAGATTCTGGTCCCAGTCGATTCACATTTGCACTGAATAACAGATAATCTGATCTGACAGAGTTGCCCTACTATCTCTATTGCTATTTGTCATTTCCCCTCCGATACAGAGAAATTTCAAGTTATTTTGAGAATTAAAACTGAGCGGCATGAGTCTGCCTCTTAGGACACAAGCTGTTAACTAGAAGAGATAAATGGTAAGTCTTCTTTGCCTGAATTGAAGCCACATGTCTCCTGAAGGACCCAAACATGTGAGGAATGCACAATCCATATTTTAAGCTCATCACCATTTGGCCAAGTAAAAGTTTCTGTCAAACGAGCTCTTGTGCCACTGTGATTTAAAAGACAAAGCTGGTCAAGTCTCCGAGCCATCATACCATTTCTAACCTACTGCTCTGGCTCAATATTTTTAGAATTGAAGTGAAACAAGAGTCCTCAAGCTACAGAAAGGAGTAACTAGAAATGATGCCTCAGATTGCTTGGTTTGTCAGTCTGGGAACAGATTTGCATGCTGAAAAGATGGGGGATTGAAACTTCTCTTATAGCTATTCTGCTTAAATAGTGGCAGCTGGCCCTGGGAGCCCTTATTCTAAAAAGAAAAAGCACCACCAGTGTTACAAAAAATGCATAGAAAAATAGAAACTGCTTCAAATATTTTACCAGATTAGCTTTTAGATTCAGACTTAATATCATCCATTACTCCAAATGTTAGACCAACATCTAACAGTCACAGCCACAGATGAAAATTCAGTTGATGTAAATTTTACATCAGCATTGATCAAAAAGATCCCCAGCCACAACACTCACAGTCTAAATACAAGTTGTCATGGTTTAAAGCTGGGCTCACTATTAAACAGATGGCAGATGCTCTTTATTAACCCCCTCCCTCCTTAAAAGGGGGGAAACAGAAAAGGGAAAGAGACTTATGGGTTGGAAAAGTTAAAACAGCTTTAATCTAACTACAATAATAATGTGTTATAATAATAGGAAGAATAATAATGAAATATATACGAATATACACAAAACCAATATTGAGTTCCCTCCTCCCTGATGACAGATACGTCACCCGGACGCTGCGGGGCACAGCCCAGGGAAGTCCCAGACTGTACTCAGCAGCAGGCAGGAGCTGGATACAGGAATGCTCAGATCAGGATCAGAGGCAGAAGAATCGGGCAGAGTCCTCATCCAATGCTTGAGCAAGGAGCTGGGCAGTACTGCAGGGCAGTATCCTGCAACACCACCAGAACCTCACTGACAGCCCCATGCTGGGCTTAAATAGGCTCCTGGGCCATGGCTGTGGACAGAAGCACCAGGCAAAGCTGTTTAGGGCCGTTAAAGCCCATCAGTGCCCTCAGGCCCCTGGCCGTAAAAGGAGAAGGAGTGAACCTTGCAATCTCTCAGCTTTATACTGAGTATGATGTGTATGGGATGGAATACTGCATTGGGTCAAACCAGGACACAAGTGATAACAGGTGGATATGGATGCCTGGGGGAAACCTAGGAAACAATAAGACAGCATCAGTCAGCAGGAGAAACTGTAGAAAAAAATGACAGTGTTTGAACTAGTTAATAATTATTATTTGAAAGATATTACTTGCAAACAAAAATTAACTCTATTGACCAGGTATTTTGTTATTGTTAATGTGTCACTATTGTTAGCATTGCTATTTATTTTGTCACACTGCCTCCATCAGAATTTGAAAAATACCCTGCCAACTCGCCTGTGGTTAATAGTGAGCTGAGGAGCAGACCAGCCTCCTAATAGCTACAGAATTAAAAAAATTTAATTTAACAGGAGGAAAAGAAAAGTTTCTAGCACTTCTGCACATGAAAGCATAGTTTTGACAACAAATCGGTGGACTCTGTCTTTGCCTGTCTGTAACTCATCTGATGCAAGAGCAGAGCTAACAATAAGGAGTGCAGTGGATTTCCATACTCGCTGAGGGTGGTGTGAGCTGACTGGGTCACTGTGACACAGACAGGAGCTAGGTATCACTGCACTTTTCTTCTGCACTTCTCTATTGCACTTTCTAGGAAAAGTTCCAAGATAATTAATACAGCAATAATTAAAATAATTAAAAATAGCATCAAAACAGACTGACTTTCCTAGAGAATTTGTGTGCAGGTGCCACAAAGCATACAGAAGAACATGCATGACAACAGATCCCTTGCCGCTGAGAGTTGAAGTTAATCGCACCGTTAACCGAAAAAACACTTCACTGGCTGGACACATTAAGAAAAAGGGAATCTTCAAATGCACGTATACACCTAAAAGGCAAATGTTGTTATGAATCAACAATCTGGAAGCTAATAGGGAAGGCTGATCCCTCCCCAAGGGTTATCCAGCCTCCTGGCAGGAGTGCCACCCGTCTTTGCTTTCCCCATATCAGCTACAGGGTGGAGAATTCGGCAGGGTCCCATTGAAAAGCTGCTGGGCTACTCAATGCATTATCCTTCACCTTTCCTTTTTTTTGTCTGTTTGTTTTAAATACATGTCTGATTTAGTTGTTCAGATGATAGGACATCTGGTACAGTTGTCAGGCCCAGCTTTAACATCTAGTACAGAGGCTTGTTTTACCATAGGAATTTTTTGCCTCCCATGCTTTTCTCTCTAATTGGAACTATGTAAATTATAGGCTGCCAGTGCTATATAAATCATCTATAGTATCTCTGCTATTCATTTAAATAACAAATTTGAACTTCTTATTTCTAATTGTTATATGCTGGCCATAATAATTCATACATACATTATTAAAAATCTGGAGGCTTTCTGTGCTCTATTAACTTAGTTTATGAAGCATATAAAGAGGTCCTAACAAGCGACTTCAAGAAGTAAACCTCCCAGTGTTGCTNTGGAGATTAGGAAAGCCATGGTGGGCCACCAGCCCTCTGGATAGAGACTCATCCCTAGCTGTAACAGCGACTGGTGCAGGGAGCTGTGGAATCACTCCCTGCAACGGCTGTCGACATAGCCTGCAAGAGGCCAGCTACAGAAACACTTAAAGGGCAAGCTCAAGCATGCCAGCCCCCCAGATTTTGTCCTTTCTATCCACACTACAAGCCATTGAAACACTCTCCATGTTTCATAATAGCTCAGCTTGGGATATCCATGCTGAGCACTCGGCACTGCCTGTGCCCAGCCCGTGTTGACTGCACAAAAGACGATTGGGTTCATATAAAGACAACTAGCAAGATTTTGACACTAAGAAGTGCTTCAGATACTAAACTAGCCCTCAGATTGGGAGCCTAGGAAAGCCACGCAGTGCTCACAGAAGCAGGCTTTAAAAGTTCAGTCTTAATGGATGCACTCACTTACAGGTACTGAAAACTAAGCAATTTGAGACTGCAGGAGAAACTGGGCATGACACCCAACGAGGTATTTAGAATAACCAAACAGCGTCACATAGTATCAAGCCAATTGCTAAAAGAAAGGGCCTCAATGGGAGACAGCCCTTGGGTCAGCCTGCTCAGTCATCTTCATGCTGGAGTAGTCCCAAAAAGGATCAGAAATTGTTCTGGGAACTGCACTAGCCTCCTTCAATTTGCTGCCAAAACTCTGTGTGCTTAGATCTTACTATGTAGGGAACTCACACTTAGAGCAGCCTGAGTGGGGTAAGGAAGTGGTTACTGTAACTTCCATCCTGGCATTTCCAGGTGCCTCAGGAAGAGCTTTCTCTAGCTGAGGGAAAGGATTCAAGCCTCACCTTTTCGTACAGGCAAACTTTTCAGCTCAATAGCCATGACGGATACTCCTGTTTTACACACAGCATCTCCCACTTTCTCCTGCAGCACCTGAGCAGCTGTGTGAGGGCGGAAGCGGAAAGATCAGCACAGGGATCGCAAACAGCCTTTGTCAGGCAGGTAAGCACATCATCTACCATACCGGCTCGCTTAGGCTAAGGGCAGGTAGAAGGGTGTAAGCCTGATATCAGCCAGTTGAGAAGAGTGCCTGAGCAGTTCCTACTTCCCTCACGAAACTCAGAGCCTAAAGGATGAGGAGGTTGAAAAGGCCCTAAGCCACAAGACACGTTTCTTCTTTCTCTTCTCCCCCTGCCTCGCAGGCTGCTACCTGGCCCGCCGTGGGCAGAGCCCCGTGCATCCCTGCTGCCCACCCACCCTCTCCCTGCTCTGGCACCGCTTTTCCCACGCATTGCCCGGTGAAAGAAGGGGTTAAGGCAGGCGGGGGGGCTCTGCGTTTACCTGCTCTGGTCCCAGTTGGCAGCAAAAAGGACGAGGATCTTCCTGCCGTAGTGGTCCAGGTTGGCCAGCCCGCCGGGGAAGCCATCCTTCAGCGCCTGTTTGATACCCGGGTCTGTGGCCTTGAAGCTCTTGAACATGTCCAGGTTCTGCTGGCGATATTCGAAGTACTGGGCTAGGAGGCGAAACGCCTCGAAGTGCTGAAACTTCCTGGCCCGCAGGAACCGCAGGATGAAGGCATCGTCGGTGCGGAGGAAGCCGATGTCCGGCCGGGTGATCACCATGTCCCGCACCTCCTGGATGTCCTGGTGCAAGGTGTCGGGGTTCTCGTTCAGCTCCAGCCGGGCTTTCTCCAGAGTCTCCGGGGAGAGACCTGCCTGCAAATGAGTCATGGCGCTGCCCTCCTCCTCGCCTCTGCTGTCCGCGCTCCTCAGCCTCCCGGGCGCTTGCCCCACGGAGGCGGGGTGCCCCGGCACGGCCGGCCGCCGCTCCCCCGCCCCGCCGGGCTTCGCCCCGCCGCTCCCCCGCCCC
>VZSC01003168.1:15240-71970 GCA_013398225.1 Steatornis caripensis | reverse complement strand
CCGCGGCGGGGGCGGGGGGCGTTGCGCAGAGCCGCGCCGCGGCCGCTTGCGCCGGGGCTGCGCTGAACAAGATGGTGGTTGCCCTGCGGCGGGGGCGAGGGGCGGAGGGGGGCGGCGGCCGGGGGGCTACGGGGGCCCTCGGTGCGCGGGGCGGCGTGTAAGGCCCCGCGGAGCGTCCCAGGGGAGTCGGGCCCAGGGCCCGCGTAAATCCCGGGGTGGTGCCAGTGGCGACAGGTTGCTTGCTCACCGAGCGACGGCTTTACTTGCAATCCTCTCTTTTGACTGAATCTCTCCACATGAAATGTTGCGAGCTTAAAAACCTGTGAATAAAATAAAGCGCCCCTCTTTTTTGGCCTCGCGTTGGAGGCAGCATGTCTTGAGTTGCATTATATTGCCAAGGGCAAAAATACCTTGCTTCTGTGTGTTGAATATTTCAGCAAGGAAAGATGCCTTTCTTCACGCAGGAAAGTTTGATGCCGCAGTCTGCTTTCAGGAAAAGTTCCCGCTGAAGAATGTTTGACCTTTGTCTGACGGACCAGACCTTTCCAATGCGAGTACTCCTGAAAATCAAGCTTACACGAAAGATGCAGCAAACGGGAAAGCCTGTAACGTGTACCTCCTCCCCCTTCGCATGGGAAGGGCAGCTCTGATACTGGGTTGGGCTCCTTCCCTGAGATGGCATAGCCAGAGCACACAGCCTGAATTATTGAAAAGGCACTGAGATCACTGATCCGTATAGAGAGTACGTATGGGCAATACACCAGCAGGAAGCAGAGTATGCCTTCTCAGGCAAATAAAGATACTCATGAAAACATTTAAATGATACTCTGCGTTTTCTGCAGGCCATCGTCAGATGAAACAGGTGACCTCGGCAGCAGGAGGGAGCCCTCAGCAATGAGCACGTTGTGAGCGCGAGTCTGTGCAGCGAGCAGTAGTTAGGTGGCAAAATCGTCATTCTTCCTGGGGCTAAAGGGAGTTTTTTGTTTTTTACGGGGTTTTGTAGGGGTTTGCATTTCTTCACCAGATCCCTTCTTTGTGCCAAGTAAGGGTCAAGTTTTACCTACTTCTTCTCAGCTGCCTGATCCCAAAATATCTGCACTATGGATGGCTGGAAGGGCAGACAGAAACGCCAGTCCTTACTGGGCCAAGTACCAGACTTCCGGTGGCCTAGCTTAAGGCAGAAGCTGTTGGAAGGAGCAGTCTGATAGTGCCCAGTCATCGTGGCCCAGCTTTATTCTGTCTGAAGTTCACTATGTGCTTTGAGATGCCTCACAAGAGAGAAAGATACGCATTCTCCCTAAGGACTGACTCACTCTCTGGAAATGCTTATTTCTCTTTGCATGACAAAATGCCTTTAAATTAGGCCCCTTACGTAGATGTGATTCATCGGAGTTGATAACTATTCCTTAGAGCAGCTATTGCTCCAGAAATAGTTTGTGCTTTTTGTATTATTATTATTTTCTATTATTCTTAAATCTTCATTTTGGTTTGCTCTTGTTATCTTCTTCTGTATTACTTCTATATCCCTCAGCAGAGACCCTTTGAGAATAGCTGTTTCCATAACCCCTAAGGAACAAACGACCAGACTTTTCCTGCCATCGTTTTCCATTTCCAATGCCCCTGCTCTGCCTTTTCCACAGCAACTGGGCCGATAAGAGATTTGGTCATGTGACAGGTGCCTTAAACTCACTTCGTGCAAGGTGAGCTGCAGGCATTCAATGTCTTGCAAAATCAAGCCCGTGATACATCCTGTCATAGACCTCCAGTAACGCATTCCTTACTTTGCTTTATTTTTCTTTTGCAAATGGAAACATACACGTAGATTAGATTTTCTCATGTATTCCAGCACATAGATGCACCGAACAGAGAAAAGAAGTGAGCTGGCCAAAACGAAAATATTAACAATTTTGAAACTACAGAAAAGGTTAATTCCAGGGATTTTTAAAAAATACTTTTTAAAAATATTAAGAAAATACATGAAATTTTATCTGAAAACTTTCAGTATTTTTACATTTCTTTATTTTCCCCATTTTGACCATATTTAAGCCATTCATCTTCTTACCCTTTTTAAAATAAAAAAGCACAGAAAAACACAGGGAAAAATGTGGAGGAAGAGGAGTAAAAAGAACTGGAAGCCAGATACATTAATTAATTCAATCAAAATGAATCCAATTTCTGTACGCTTCCTTTTTAAAGCAAGGTTCGGTCTCCATAAAAACGGATTTAATAATTTAACAATTTCTAACCGGTCCTTTGCCACATTAAAATGAACTTCACCAAATACTAACAGCATTTTGAGAAAATCGTTTTGCAATGACGTGTTGAAACATAGATCAGAATGCCCTCATCACGAAGGAGATGGTTTACACAGCTCTTTCCTGAACTGAGTAGCTTTAAAAGTCAGGCGCTACGAAAAGTGCACACGGTAAGGCAGCCTGAAGGTAGAGTAGGTCAGAGAACAAGATCTTGGTCATGTTCTACTGGAGCCACAGGTGGGGCTTATTATGACAATAACGTTTTTTCAATATTTTGAGATCTTGCATGTAAACACATGAAAGATTTGGTTTAAGCATAAATAACTTGGTAGGAGCAATAAAAAATGCTTCTGTCATCTGTAAGCAGATTTATCAAACCATTTAAACAGTACAATGAAGAAATAAGTGTTTTCCAATACGTCCTCCTACCTAAGTCATGAGGGGAAAAGTGGAACCACTAATGCAGTTAGATGCAACACATTGATGGCACAGTGTAATTTATTTATTGTGCACATGCACTTTTCCTTCTATAAAACAGTAGGGGTGTCTGACTAAAACCATTATGTAAATCTCAGCATCTTTTCACTTGCACTTAGAAACTATTATTTTTCTTTGATGCTTTTACAGTCACTTCTGCCTGAACTTCATACAATTAAAATCCAAGCGCCCTGCAATCGTGTAAGCACTGCAATTAGGCACCTGATATGACATAAAAATACAACACAAATAAGACACAAAGGTGTTTGTGTAGGTGTTTCATATCAGAGATGCTAATTCACATTCAGAATGAAATTGTTTAAAATCAGCAATAGACCAGTGCATTCAGGAACAAAAGTGGAATGTAGGAATAAAACTAAACATAATAAATACTAGATGGTGGGTAAGGAAATAACTGTTTTAAGGCAAATGTTGGTATCTCACTTTCTCTGGAGTGGTTTAAGGCTCTGGACAGCTCTCGCTGTTGTCTTTGACTTACGGTTCCGTTGTCCTCAACATCTTTCCCTGGGTGTTCCATCAGGACAGCTGTGCATATAGGATCGAATTTCCAGGACAGCTTGTCTTATTTAGCTGTGATACAGCTAAAGAGATGAGAAATATGTTTGAAAGTACACATAACCAGGAATGTATGCTCACGTCCGTTCCTCTTCAGCAGTGTTTGTGTAGGTGCATATAGGTAAGTCCTTGAAGATTTTGAAAAGGGCTAAATACGACTTTGTCAAAAGCACCTAAATGAAAAGCATCTAAATTCAAAATCTAGGTCCCATTTTCAGAATGTATTTAGAAACTTCGTTTAAACTTTTTAAGAGCATAAGAACAACTGTAGTTCGTCAGAACGAGCATCTTTATAGGTTCATCGTGTGCGTCTGGAGTGGCGTAACGTGGAAGCATAAGGAGCACTATCAGTTAGTGTTAGGTTCCTGGACTCCTGAAATATTTTCTTCAACGTGAGTTAATCTTTGAAGTCATTCATTGACTGCAGTGCTGTGACTTAACAAGTTCCTATGTGACAGCTGAGACTTGGCAATTGATCGCATGCATGATCTTGTCTCGCTGCAAGTGGCCGATAAAACTTCTTGGTTAAAGCTCAGTGGAAGCCACATGAGGTTGAGGATTCACCCCAGATGTCATTCCGTAACTAGGTGAGTTAGGGGAATGCAGTCGTGTGTCTGACTACAATGGTGATCTTTACTTAAGCATATTTGAAGAAAATGTCAGGATGCTTAATCTAGAAAGTTCCATTATATCTGAAACAAGGCAACTTCTAGAACTGAGCTCTGTTGGAAATCTGTCTGCAAATTCAGATGCTGACTAGCTGAAAAATTGGCTTTTGAGAGCAAACTAGTTATCTGTCTTTTATTCATCATCATAGGTCTCTAACTACATAAGGATAAATAGCCTTACAGTAGACAAGGTATAGCATCAGACCCTAATCAGAAAAATATTTCAGTATGACAAGCCTATTCACAGAATCATAAAAAATAAAACTGGAAGGGATTTTAAGAGATTGCCTAGTTTATCTGTCCCCCATCCTGATGGATGTTTGTCTGAGTGGTATTTAAAAACATCCAGCAGCAGATACTCCATAGCTTCTCTAGACAGTCTGTCCCAGAGCTTCAGTATCCATGCAGTACATTTTTCCCAATGCCTGGCCTATCTATCGTTGCTGCAATTTAGCCCATTGTTTTTTATCTTCTCTACTGTAGACTGACAGAATAATTTATTTCTTTATTTGGAGACTGGTATAGAGTCTCAGGTAAAATCTCCCTTTTTTTCTGGCTGCAGAACCTCTGTTCTTTCAGTCTCTGGCATTTAAAACAATTCAGATGTACAGTATGAAGGGATGGATGTGAGCAGGGCATTAGCATCATGGGGACAGTATTTTGATGGCAGGTATTTCCTCTTCTGTCCACATGAGGTCTTTACACACCATTTTTGCTGTTGGAACAGACGGTCTTCCAGAGGTGAAATTCTAAGTTGAAACAATTAACTTACGATTTAGAAAAGTCAGCATCTCACAAGCAGATGATACACTGAAGTTTCACCCAGCATTAGTGCCAACACAAAATGTCTAAACAGCTATAATAATTTGGAAAAAAAAAAAATAAACCCAAACTCAGGCGACTGCAGGACTCAAGCAAGTTCAAACATTAATTCAGTGTATATAAAAAAGTATCTGGAAATGTAATGAAGTTCCTTGTTATATTAATACTGCATTAACTGGGAGTAAAGCAGTCAGACATATTTCACTGCTATAAAAATTTGCATATCAGAGATATGCAGGAAATAAAAGATAATGAATTCATAACTGAAGCAATAGTTTCAGTAAGCTTAGTCAAATGATGAGTTAGGACATTAAACATTCCAAAATTTCAGTACAGAATTAATACAGAATGCTGAAGAATGCTAAGTTTGGAATAAATGCTCATTTTATTAAAAATGGATGAATGCAGGCATGGAACAAAATTATTCATTAAATCATTTTTAATGCAAGTATGAGAAAGACATGTAAGTCTGAAAAGCTCCCAGCGATGATCTGTGCCTTGGCTTTCTTGAAGTCAGTATCGAGACTTGCATATCTAAGTAGAAGGTGATTAATTTTGTCCTTGAACACATACCAGCACATGCAGCAGATGGAGGAAAGCCACTTTTGGATGCAATGTAGAGTGACGAATCTCAATTGTTTTATGGTACTGGCATTACCTGTACTGAAATAACTGCTCCAACTTCACGGCATTGGGAACCAGGTAACGTTTGGTTTAGGTGCACAAAGTAAAAGCGCTTGTAACTTCAGTAGCCTCATTCAGTTTACAGGCCAGGAAGCTGAGCACCATCCAAGTAAATACCAGCTATTTTCTGCAAATCCTGATGGGACAGATGCTGTAGAATGGCTTCAGTGCTGTGAAGTTACTTCCAAAACTCCTTTGCCAAGTCTGGGGACATGTTTTCATCCCTTTAAGAGTGATTTTTGGGAACCTCCGTATCTCCAGCTTTAAAATATCTCGGTGGATTTGCTTTTAGAATGAGTTGCAGGTTTCATCTGGCTGGAAAGACTGCAGTGCTTTGTTTCATAAAGAATGGTCTTCTGTTGCTGAAAATCCAGCCTTTGCAAAGTTTTCTGTGGCTTATTACTCTCCCTGACTTATCTTTCTGTCTGTCTCTGTGTCTTCCTAACTATTTATCGTGTTTAGATCTCATTTTGTACCAAGCAAGTAAACGTTTCCTACTTGAACTATTATACCCTGTCCTCAAGCTCTCATTTCCTGATATTTCTTTATAATATTTTTTAACTCCTACTTTGTCCACATGGTCAGGTAATTCTATACTTGCTCACTGGAAGTCTTTTTTACTCATTGTGGGACACGGATGCCTGCTGGCACACGCAGCATCACACCTTTTCTCTCTAGATGTGGCACTCTGTACTAAGTGGTATTTCTCGATAAGACACATAGGAATTTTTACTCTTGAACATAGTATCTCCTTTAGGATACTTTTCCCATGATATGTGGTTTCATAAACAGTTTCACAGGTAGTTTTTAGTATCGTATTATTCTCAGTGTTCTCTGGGCAAGCTTAATTCAAATCATGCCCACTGCAGTGTGTGACTCTCTGTGACAGTTGCAAGCTGGATGCAATGTCTGATATTATTCCTGCAATATCACCACACCGTTTCTGGCAGTGTTCGATCACCACATCTAGACACAATAACAAATCTTTCATTGTTGTCTTGGTTACAGCCATTGATCACATTACTTGGTACAACCTACAGGTGTACCTTCATGAACGTTCATGTCGCCTTCCACACACAGCAGCCATAAAACCACATGCTCTCTGTAAAAGTTGATTATTTTCATCTAGCATAACTACATAGTACTTGCCTGAAATTTTCTCAGAACTATCCGTTCTGGTCTTAAAGGTCATAATTTATATCATTCCAAATGACTGAGTTTGTGAATTTGGCTTGATTCTGTCAGTAACTTTGAAATATCAGAAATTGCCTGAAAGCAAAGCAGTTGAATAAAGCTGAAGTCAGTCTGTTCTCCTGAGGCAGCATTTTCAGCTTTTTCAGCAAAATGTACTTGCCCTTATCACAGCACAAATACTTATGCAGCAAGATAATACAACTAACATGGGCTATGTTTGGCAATATAATTTTGTTAGGCTTTTCCAGTTTTCTCCTTTCTTTGAAAAATTGTCATATCATCCATATATTTTGTGCTTTTCTTTTTGGAGAATATTGTGAAGCATGAAGCTTGCTGCCTCTCAACTTTGTCTCTAGCCTTTTTTTTCAGTTAAAGAATTCAGGCTGTTTGTTTGAGAGCTTCATCTATTTACTAAGTCAAAAACAGATTGCACCCAAAAGCTACCGAGTAGCAAAATTGCCATGTGCTGTAACTTGTTTCAAAATAAATGGAGCCATTGAAAGACATTAAACCAGAATAGGCAGAAAGGTGGCCTTATTTTCTGAACTTACACACGTGGAGAACTTGTCACAGTGTTTTACAGCCAGTAATGCTAGCAGGCAACAGAAATTCAGTTTTCTTTGAAAGCAATGATGGAAACAGCTCAACACTAACAAACGTAGACACATTTGTTTTTGGAAATGAAGTTAATTCTGCCGCTGCTGCAGGTGATTTGATTTTAGTGCCTTAAAAATGCTAAGTTTAAACTTCACTCAGTCACTTAGGATTCAATTCAGTTGCGCAGGCATTTAGAGTCTTTTGAGATGCCTTCAGTAACCGCACCCTGTCTTCAGCTACTGCTCTGGAAGGCATGGGTGGCCCGTAGCTCTTGTGTTCAACCTGTCAACCCTATGCAGGTGCCATCTCAGGGAATCTCGTATAGTGCAGGTCACCTGCCTTTTGAAAAACAAATTAAGCCCTATTAAATGGCAACAGTGTAGAATTACATGTTTACTTTCAGTCCAGCTTAAATATTTAGCTATCTTTTGGCTGCTACACTGTGGAGCAATGGTGTGGTAGGAGGCAAAAAGGACACCTACGCTTGATCTTTTAATTAGAGAGGCAAGCAACTGCTTTTAGTTTTCCCTGTCTAAGTTTTAGGTCCCTTTATCATCAAGACATTCATAGAAGGAAAAGGGCAAAATAAGATGACTGTTGAACACTTTCCATAAACTTTCCTGAGATCTTTCCAGGCACTGTTTGATTCGCACTGGATGCTAAACAACCGCTGAAGAACCATAGGTTGCATGTCTAACCTTCTTCCTCTGCAATGACATTGCACAGAAGAGAGGAGCAAAGGAGAGGAGCCAAGGCACGCACTAAGGCACACAGAAACATTTTCAGCAACAGAGGGAAACCTGCTTGTCGAACCTAGCCAATTCAAGGAGAAACCTCAACATCTGCTATGGTTGTTCTTGGTGACTGAGAGCCCACTGGACAGAAGAGATGCACTTTCCAACAGCTGAGAATATCGGAGGACTGAGCGTATTCTGGACTGAAGAGAAGAAATTGTGAGTTCATTTCCCTGTTGTCAAGTTGGAAGTGTAGTGGAAAAAAATGGAATCAAGAGGTAACACACTGGTGTGGCCAGGACTTGGTGTGGTTTGCTCTCACCAAGCCTTTTTACACTACCTCTAGCTGAGTTTACCAACAGAGCCTAGAAAGGACCTGAATCCTTACCCAGTAGGTCCTGTAAATAAAAATAAATTATGATCTGTGTTTGACCAGTCTCTTGTAGGGCCAAAAAGTGCCCCAAAGTCCTTTTCCACTTCTGTAAGTTCTTTTGGACACAGGCATTCTCTTCTGACATTTGGCGCTCAGCTTGTTTCAGTGAATTATCTTACTGAGGCAATAGCACCAAATCTGCAATGAGTTTACTTGGTTTACACATCAGTTCAAGGAAAATGTCATGCAGACATGAAGTCTTGATCCGCAAAGTCAGGAGGATTTTTCATACCTTCCTTGAGAAGTAATGGAATTCACTCAGTTCTCAAACTTCTGTAAGTAAGAATACTTCTTGCAACACAGGAGGTCAGCTTAGACTAACACAGCAGTCCCCGGCCTTAAAAACACATGGATCTATAAAGCATAATGTTAATGGAAAGGTTAACTGCCTTACTGTTAATAGTGAAATAAAAAGAATTAATGATATATCACAGTGTTGACTAAGAAACCTACTGCCAAGAAATTGGTAAAATTCAGAGAAAGGCAGAACTTGAGTCATCAGATGGAATAAATGTGTTCCCAAAGTCTGAAAATTTTGTCAGAAGTTCGTGGAAAATGTATAGAAAATGTTACCGATGAAGCAGCAGGTGTACGTTCGTAGGTTCTCCGCCTTTCAAGAGAAAAACTCTTAAAAATGAGCATTCTATCTCGTAAAAAGGCACTCTGCTTATTGAACAAAAGGCATTTCATATTCCAGCACCATAAAAGCATTAAGTAAAACTTTGAACATCTCAAGTCAGAATACCATCAGATTTTAAACCATCAGGATCACACGAAATGAGTCCAAGGTATGCCCGTGCCTGTTGTAAGAGGACTTTGCAAAATGAGTTCTGAAAGCACATTTGGCATTAGCAGCTCCCCTGACTTTCATCATACGGCTTCATAGTCTGTGGCATAGAGACAAATTTTAGTTCAGGAGAAAAAGGATTCAGCTTCTTAACTGCCACAAATGTTAATGAGAATCTTTTGGCTAAATGTCTTCCCGCAAATTTGAAAGCTTACGTTTAAAGGTCAGAGGGTTCCCATGGCATTTGAAGACAATGAAATATATTCTCAGGGCACTATTTATTCTGCCAGAGAAAATGTAGTTGTTGAGACACAAAAGTTCTCCCAGTTACATTTATTATGATTTATAAAGAGAAGAAAACTACACCGGCTGTTAAAACAGCAAGAATCCAGCCAAATTGTCCTGCACTTTACCCTGGAAATAACCACAAAAGCAAACTGAGACTGTATCAAAAATGAGCACTTCTGAAGTATTTCTAAGCTTCCAAGTTTGGGTGAGATACACATGTGGTTTTGAACAAGTTTCTACCTGCCGAGTTTGTTTCTACCATGAAGCAATGGCAAAAACAACACAAAAAGCCAAGAAATCCATGTACATCCTAATGCTATTACATACATATAAGCAGAAAAATAAAAGGAATATGTGGGCACCACCTAAGTGGGTTTGAGATTTTGGGGTGTGTTTTTATGAAAAAACATTGGTTTATCCTTCAAAACAGTCTGAGATGCACTGTCGTAGAGAAATGGGTGACAGACAAGTCTCCATAATCTCAGGAGTTGTGTGTCTTCTGTAACTCGAAACTCTATGGACATTTCTCTGGTTCTGAAAGATTTTTGAAAATTGACTTCAGAAGAGTTGTGAAAGGCATGTAATAGTTTACTCTTCAGAGAAACAATTATTTTAGGACAGGTAGCTCCCATTTGGTGTCATTCAATTCACAGCAACCCTCCTAAAATGAGCTGGCTGATCCAAAATGATTGGAACGAGAAATGCAATAGCATATTTTCTATGACATTTTCACAACATTATCTTACAGAGTCTGTCCAGGCACAGATTTAATGCTGTTTTCTTCAGATTGCTGAGCAGCAAATTGGTTCTATCTTTTACAACTGTTATGAAAAAGAGTTACAAAAATATAATTCTCTTAAAGATGCCCTACCAACATCTGTATTGTATGGCCAGATGCCATATTAAAAATCAAAACGTTTCCTGAAGAAGCAAGAAAGAAAAGCAGTTAATTGGATTTTCTTCTGCTTGTCAGGAACACACCACTCAACACCAGGCACTGAATGGAAGCGATACCACTGTTTAGTAAGTCATGGTAATTCGACAGCTGACCTAAAAGGCCGTTTGACTGTGAACAATAGGTATCTGTTAAGGATTTATCACTCCTTTTGACTATATTACCAAAGCCTTGATTAGAAAAAGTCACAAACTTTAACAGGAGCAAGCACCTCCTTCTGTTGTCTGGATTTACATTAACGTAACTCCACCAACCTTAGAAGAATTATCCCTTATTTATAGTAGTAAGAGATAAGAATCAAGCCAAAGATTTCTTCTTTAAGTCAGATATTATTAGTTAGATCAATTTAACAGGGGCGTTTCAAACTGAATGTAAGAAAACACAGTATGCTCTCTTCGGGCATGAATACAGATTAAAAACAATTCAGCGCATGTCCTTGTTGAAAACTGACACAAGGGAAGATAAACAGCATTAATTGAAGATCTAAGACAATAAATGGTTGACAGTGCTGAAAATCATTCCTTCATTAGCCAGGCAAAGCACAAGGGGAAGAAATCTTATTTTATCCACTAGCATTCTTGTTCTAAAGGAACAGATCCTGTTGTTAAATTTTGGATAGCTTAACAAATTTCCTGGTCAAAAAGCAGTGTCCGTTCTCCGATAAACTTGTACTAAAGATGGAGATGAGGAACTTGCAAAAGAAATAATGATTTGTTCTGTTATTTGCATTCTGCTGATTTAAAAATAGGCAAATTTTCTATTTCTTTGTGATGGTTTCTTTTGTGCTTTTTATCAAAGAGGGTTGATTTTGAAATGTGCTGCTTTCTCGTTTCGTATTTCCTCTTATTCTTTCCTATACTTCTTTCTTTCCTGTGTCCCTATCTCTCACTCCATTCATCTCTCTCCTGTTTTGCTGGGGTTTTTTGGGGGGGCTGGGGGGGGGTTGCTGGTTAGACTGCCAGGTGGCCCAGGAAAAGAAGGAATGAAGGTGAAGGAAACTGAAAAGAATGAGAAAAGGAAAATGGAAAGAAAAGAAAAAGCTAAAGCATAAGACAGTATTATAGCGTAAGTTAAGTTAGAGGGAAAAAAGATCTTTTTAAATAAAATGCTTGTTCTTATGAGAAGATTGGTCATCTGTATTTTTCTGAGATCATTCAGCTCTGGTTTCTTTGCTCTATATGTCACTATAAGAAGTATCGTAACTGTCAACTGCAAAGGGCACTAAGTGCTGGATTAGGAGAACAGGGAAGACCTGGCATTCACTGGCAGCTGGCTAGGCTACGAGCCCCGTTCCCCTCTTGGCAACATATCCCACAGCAAGCCCACCACGCCATGCAAGAGGACTACCAGCTTATGACAATTGTCATGACTATGATAGCTACACTGAAGTCAGCAGCCTCAAGGAAGTCCCTTGTCTCCCAGAGCATCAGCCTGATTGGGTTGTGCCATTTGCGCTCAGACTGCACAAAAGCCAAGTACTCCAAACCTCTCGTTTCCAAAGCGGCCAGTTGCATCATAAGAGCCACTGCGAAGACTTTTGCAGGGAACTCGACTCACTGCATTCGTTCCTCCATTGTGCAGTGATGCCTGCAGAGGTGTACACTATTAAACTATTAAATATTATATAATACTAAATACTAAACTATTGAATAACATAAAGCACATCACATTATTCCCACTGAAAATGTGTGCCTGCTATTGGTCACTTAGAAAGGCTCCCATGTAAGAATGTTGTGGCCCCTCCTGCCAGCTGCTTCTGACTTCCAGGGTATGTTAGCTCTTTTTACCCAGCAGGGACTATGTCTTCCCCAATTTTACTCTGAATTCATATCTTCAGTACTGCAAGTTACTTATATGACAAGTTTGTTCAAGCCAATTTTATTTGCTGGTTGAAGTGTTGAAAATAAACTTACAGACGCTTGGGAAATTAGACTCAACCTTTCAAACCTGTGGAACACTGTACTTCAACTCTTTCCCAGCTACCAGTGATGTGTAAGCAGAAAAAACATCAACTAATTTAACACAATGCTCACATTAAAAAGTGAATTTTTGTCATCAGTTTATTTATTGGCATCTACTATTATTTCGCTTGTTTTGTCTCTATGACATATCTTCATAGACAGCTGACATATCCATCCACATCAGCATTTGTGGCAAATGGCAGTGAAGGCAAGTAACCATGATAGGAGCATCGAACTGAGTGGATACACATACAGAAAGTCAGCTCTCCATTTCTGAAGTGGAGACGGTCCATTTTAGAGCAAGAACCACTCAGAATGGCAAAAATTCAAAGGAATGTATTGACTAAATGCTACAGTTTGATTTAGTTTTTATCAAAGTCAGTGGTTTATCTTTGCATAGCTACCCTTTTTTCACTGTGTGCTTATCTATATTTCCTTTGAGCATTACTGTTTGAACTTAACTGGCAATATAACTGAATGATCAGGGTTAGTGATGCCAGTGAACATTTTCTTCAGAAGACTACATAAAACAGTATTGGATCAGTAACAGTAGAAATTACATCAGTGGTAACTGCAAAAAGCTTCTTTTATTGTTATATAACAGCACATATTGAGCTCACATGCTTCTAACCAGCTTTACTGAACTTGTATTTCTAACACAAAACTTGAGAGTGTCCCTTGTTGTCTCATTTTTACATGCTAGTAGAACGGGGTTTTTATATTGAACCTTTACAAATGCACATCAGTAGGCTGGTTTTACATAGAACTCTCACAGTGCAAACCACGGTCAACCTTCAGCCCACTGAAGTCAGTATAAAGAGTCTAATTGATTTCAGTGGACACTGCATCACATCTTAAATGCGGATCTCTCTCCAGCAGAGTAGCTATGAAAACACTTGGAAACCAATTAAACATATCAAGACTTAAGGAGCTAACAGGCCACTTTTCCATAATGTCTATTTTCAGTTTATATAGTAGTCATGGGATAGACTTGACACTTGGCATTTCTTTTCCTTCTCCATGTCTTTGCAGCATTATGCCTGACACCCTCAGGCTGTCGCTGAGGTGTGCGCAGAGGGCAGAGCTGAAGAAATGCACAAGGGAAAAATGAAAGGTGATTCCAGCAGACAACAGAGTCCTGTTAAGCTGTCAAAAGAATTTGTGCTTTGGGTATTTTTGCCACCATTCTTGTCAGGTTCAGGTTGGCATCTTGGGAGTTTACAGAAGTCCTTGTCAGAATAATACAAGCAGAATTATAGAAAGAGAAATGAAGGAGACAATGCAAAAAGAGAGACTTAAGTTTAATTGCAAAACTGTGCTTTTCCATTTAGGTGTTTTTTCTGCTAGCCAGTCTCAAGCTGACACTCAACTCTTGTAGGTGTCCTTTAGTGCAGCTAGGTTACAGAAGTAGCTGGAAAACTGACGGTGGAGAATTTCAAAGGCAGAAGAGTAGTTAGACTCTTCCTCTGTGCGGAAAAATTACCTTTCCTTGGAAAATCTTCCCCAAAAGGATACAGGCTAGTTAGGACTTTTCTTTCAGTTTTCGGAACAAGTCTGGGAAAGATCCTTCCCCCACCATCAAGAACATTGTTTTGTTCATATATTTAAAACTACAAATTACAAGTATATGTTGTTGACCAGAGGTGGTAATCACCTGAAGGAACCTGAAGGGTGTAAGTACCCACAAGGAGGAAGGCATGAAACAAAAAGAGCTTCCTAAAAAAGACCTGAAGAGATTTTTACAACAGGGAAGAAATTGTAGGCTGAGAGCCCAAGAAATGCTTCCTGACACACAGTGAAATGGCAAGTTCTCTGGAAATATACAATCTTGGACAAGATGAAAAAAAGCAGCAAAAGCAGATTTTTCAATCATACCAGTTTCTAGGATGCGTTTTAAAGGTGAGCTGTTTTGCTTTTTTTATGGTGCTTATCAACATATTTGTCAGTCATTAATTCCTGTACTCTCACATGTGGAAACATTGTCCTCCTCTCTTCTCTGTACTTACATAGCATCCTCATGCTAATTGGAACAATGAGATGTATGGAAAAATATTACTACAAAATTCGTACTTACAGGTTCCACCTAGCTTGTCGTGAAGCAGATCACTTAGAAAAAAGCAGACCTGGTAACCAGAAAGCCCTCTGCAGAGTATCAGTAATTATTACATTAAACATCAGTAGTCCTTGGATTATCTTTTAAAGATCACCAAGATCTATGCTTTATTTGCCTTTTGTTTCTGTAGTTTTGATGTAAAAAACTACCTATTTCCCTCTTGGCAGTGATACGATATGAGTAGAAACATCACTAACCAGAGCAATTGACCCTCACAGCTAGTCATTTTAAAAAATGTTTTCATATCTATTAACAAAATATTGTTTATAACAAACTTAAGCCTCAGTCACTTTTGCAAGTCATACAAACAACCATTGATATTAATCACATCAAACTGAGATTTCAGCTTGTCTGTTAAATAGGCAGAAGAAAGTTAAAATGGTATGAAGAAGAAAATTGTGTCGAAGTTTCCACTTCCTCAAGTAGAAAAGTATTTACAAACTGAAATTTTAGATTATCTGTTTGGTTCACGTTGTCCTATAAGATGCAGGAAATCTTTCTTTTCGTATTAGTGCAGGTAATTGTTTTACAAGTCCCAGTAGGCAAACTGTGCAGATTATCCCAAGATCCAGCACATTTGGCAGGGAGCACCCGTAACATCCTCCATTTGTATAGGATCCTTGGGATTTTCTTAGCATGCATTATTTTAAAGGCAGTACACATTGCAAAGGCAAGAGGCTGACACAGTCCATAATCAAGAATCTTAACTCTGTACTCAAGGTAAATGAGAGACAACAAACTCTCATGTAATAAAAGGGGGATGAATGCACAGTATACAAGTGATTGTAGCAACACTTCCCCACGTTCTTTCAAAATTTTTGTCTCAAACCAGTCAGTAGAGCTTTAAGCTTCAATCTTTTGCAGGCAATATTGGGAACACACATTCTATGATTTTGATCAATCATGGACATGTTTATCCGTTTGTGGTTGTAACACCTGAGGATATGTACTGTAATATATAACGTTTTATATGCTCAAAGTGACTCAAGATTACTATACTAGACTACATTGCAGTGCAAGAACACAAAGAAAATAAGCCATATGCAAAAAGGTATAGTTATTTTTTCATCAGGGCATATTAGTAGCATTTCATCTGGAATCAAATCCTTCTGATAGTAGAGGCTTGAGGTCCCCTCTCGCGTACTTGTTGTCAGTATCAGCCAGTTTGCCAACATCAGGATATTGACACCTCTGAAATACCACTGTAGGAAAGGAAAAAGGAAATGTATTGCACTTCTAGTTACTAGAAACAAAACAGTAAATAATGTCTCTGTCTACATTCCCATTTCAAATGCCTGTGACTTGTTAGGAAGGATATATACAGGCCATAACCTGTCTTTTCCTCCAGAAAGGGCAGGAAAAGTTACAGCATATTATACTGCAAGTAACTTTACATTAAAACACTTGTCATTTCTAGGAAAGAAGAATTTCTGTTTCGGTGAGTTTTACTGTATCTGCCAGAACAGGGGTCTGGCAGACATCAAAGAGCTGCTACCAAGATGCCTTATGATTTGTAAAAAGAAATGGGGCAGTTCATTTCATCTATGCAATATGGAAATAAATGGTAATACAGTCAGGAAGAATAAAGTGGAATAGGCAAGTGTATAAAACAGAGCTGACAAAGATTATGTTAAAAGCTCTTCAAGAGGTGTTGAGGGCTTCTCTTTTAGCAGGCAATAGTATAGTACAGTGGTATAGCCAACAGCAATACTCTATGAGACAACGAATAATTCACCAAAATCTCTTCTTTAACAAGAATAAACACACTTATATGACTAGTGGCAACTAATCCAGAAATGTTTAGGTAGTGCTCCACAAAGAAAAACTGACTGCATGACATCAAACTCACATTTAGTTTAAGTTTTTCATTCTCTTCAGATGTCTATGAAACTAGATGCCTCATCACCATGTCATTCAAGTAGTTGCATCTTGCTGGGACTATAATCTTGACCTTTTTTCCTCAAAAAAACCTTATTTAGTACAGCTTTTTTGGCCATTTCCTTTACCAAAAGGATAGACATGTGCCTTAGCAATATTAACTTACCTCTAACATTTGTGGGGAAGACACTAAAGTTATTTGTCCCGCTCACAAGTGGCGAAACTGTAATTTCAGTATGTTTCCATTTTTTCAGCCGTCTAGTCTACATGGGTGAACTCAACGAAGGATGTCATCTACAACTCATGCCAGCCTACAGGCCAAAGAGCTAGGTTAGAATGGGCCAATACACACACTATTGCAGTAAGAGTCAGTCATTTGCAAGAAAAGCAAATCTCTAATACAGCTGAACAGTACTAGAATCAGAGCTATCTTCTTCCTCAGGTTAAAGGGTGAGCAAAAGCACCCAGGTCTGTCTGCGGCTAGGATTATGGGGGAGATTATGGGAGAATATGTCATACCTTTTCTGGGAAATCAGCAGAACTCTGAAGTGCCTTTACACTAACAAGCACAGCACTGGGAAGAGGAAGAACTAGAAGTCCATGTACAGTTGCAGGGCTACAATCTTTCTGGGATTACAGGGACCTGGCGGGGTGACTGGAACACAGCCATGGATGGATGCAGGCTCTTTAGGAAGGACAGGCCAGGTAGGCAAGGAGGGGGAGTTGCCCTTTACATGAGAGAGCAGCAGGAATGCATGGATGTTTGCCTAGGGCTGGACAATGAGCCAACTGACAGTTTATGTGTCAAGATTGGTGGACAGACCAACATGAGTGAGGTTGTGGAGGGTAGGATACAGACCTGTATCAGTAAGCCTGATCAGAGAAAAGATGAGGCCTTCAGACAACTCGAAGTCTGATGTTTGCAGGCCCCAGTCCTTATAGGGGAATTTTAACCACCCTGATGGCTGCTGGAAGGACAACACAGAAGGGCACAATTCCAATTCCAATTTCAATTCCAGAGTTTTCTGGAGTGCATTGACAACAATCTCCTAACACAAGCGATTGAGGCAATGATGAGGGGAGACCACTCTGCTAGACCTTATATCTACAAAAACGAAGAACTGGCTGGGGACATGAATGTCGGGGGTAGCCTTGGCTGAAGTAACCATGAGATGGTGGAGTTCAGGATTTTGAGAGGAGGAAAGAAAGGAAAAATCAGTATCCTGAAGTTCAGGAGAGCAGACTCCGCCCTGTTCAGGTGCCTGCTTGGAAGAAACCCGTGGCATATGACCCTACAGAGAAGAGAGGTCCAGGATTGCTGGTTGATTTCCAAAATTGCTTCTTCCAAGCTTAAGACTGGTCCATCCTGTTGATAAGAGAAATAAAGCAAACACAGCAGGAGATATGCATCAATGAGCAAGAAGCTCTTGACAAAACACAAACACAAAAGGGAAATGTAGAAGAGGTGGAAGCAGTATGGGGTGAACCAGAGGAATATAGAGACACTGTTCATGCATGCAGAGATGGGGGTAGTAAAGCCAAAGTCCACATGGAATTGAATCTGCTGAGGGATGTGAAGGGCAACAAGAAGGGCTTCTACAGGTATACCAGCAGCAAAAGTAAGACTAATGAAAATATGGGCCACTGCTGGTGGAGCAGGGAACAGGGAGGTAAAGGACATAGAAAAGATCAATGTTCCCAAGACCTTCTTTGCCTTGATCTTTACAAGGAAGACCAGGCTTCAGGAATCCCAGGTTCATGAGACGAGTGGGAAAGTCTGGAGCAGGGCAGAATTGCCCTTAATGGAAGAGGATCCGGTTAGGGAACATTTAAACAAACTGGATATGCACACATCCATGAGATGGTGTTCCCATGAGCACCATGAGGGAGCTGGCAGATGTCACTAAAAGGCCACTCTCTTTGAAAGTCACAGGAATTGGGAGAGGCTTCCTGACAACTGGAAGAAAGCAAACATTACTTCTATCTTCAAATAGAGCAAGAAAGAGGATTATGGGAAGTAAAAGCTTGCTGTGACCACTGGGAAGTTGATGGAGCAACTAATCCTGGAAACCATTTCCAAATATGTTAAGAACAAGCAGGTGACTGGGTGTAGTCAGCATAGATTTATGAATGGGAAATCATGCTTGATCAACCTGATTGCCTTCTACATGGAATGACTGGCTTGGTAGTCGAAGAGAGCGGTGGAAGTTTTTTATCTCAACTTCAGTAATGCTTTCAACACCATCTCCCATAACAACCTCATAGACTAACAATGAACTACAGACTAGATAAATGGACAGTGAACTGAACTGTGGCTGAACTGCCAGACACAAAGGATTGTGATCGGTGCCACAAAGTCCATCTGGCAGCAGAGCAGTTATGTACCCCAGGGTCAATACTGGGTCCTATGCTGTTGAACATCTTCATTAATGACCTGGATCATAGAATTGTTTAGGTTGGAGAAGACCTTTAAGACCATCGAGTCCAACCATTAACCTTACACTGCTAAGTCCACCAGTAAACCATTTCCCTAAGCACCACATCAGCACATCTTTTAAATACCTCCAGATGATGCTGACTCAATTATTTCCCTCGGCAGCATGTTCCAATGATTGATAACCCTTTCAGTGAAGAATTTTTTCCTAATATCCAATCTAAACCTCCCCTGGTGCAACTTGAAGCCATTTCCCCTTGTCGTATCACTTGTTGCTTGGGAGAAGAGAACAACACCCACCTTGCTGTAACCTTCTTTCAGATAGTGGTAGAGAGTGATAAGGTCTACCCTTAACCTCCTTTTCTCCAGACCAAACAATCCCAGTTCCCTCAGCTGCTCCTCATAAGACTTGTGCTCTAGACTGTTCACCAGCTTTGTTGCCCTTCTTTGGACATGCTCCAGCACCCCAAAGTCTTTCTTGTAGGGGTCCAAAACTTTCTTTGAGGGGCCCAAAACTGAACATAGTATTTGAGGTGCAACCTCACCAGTGCTGAGTACAGGAGGACAATCACTTCCCTAGTCCTGCTGACCACACTGTTTCTGATACAAGCCAGGATGCTGTTGGCCTTCTTGGCCACCTGGGCACACTGCCAGCTCATATTCAGCTGGCTCTTGACCAACACCTCCTAGTCCTTTTCCGCCAGGAAGCTTTCCAGCCACTCTTTCCCAAGTCTGTATCTTTGCATGGGGTTGTTGTGACCCAAGAGCTCTGACCTGGCACTTAGCCTTGTTGAACTTCATACATTTGGCCTCAGCCCATGGATCCAGTCTGCCCAGATCCCTCTGTAGAGCCTTCCTACCTCCAAGCAGATCAACACTCCCACCCAGGTGGGTGTTGTCTGGATGATAGGACAGAGTGCACCCTCTGTCAGGAGGTGACAAGGGGAAATGGGCACAAATTGAAATAGAGGAAATTCCATTTAAACATAAGGAAAAGCTTTTTTATGCTGAGGGTAATCAAACACAGGAACAGGTTGATCCAGAGACATTGTGGAGTCTCCATCCTTGGAGGTAATCCAAACCCAGCTAGCTGGACATGGCCCTGAGTAATGTGGTCTATCCAGCCTTGCTCTGAGCTGACAGGCTGGGGTAGATGATATGCAAGGTCCCTTCCAGCATTAATTACTCTGTGATTCTGTGATCTTTGGCCTTAGGTTAATATTACTTCCCACAAGCTCTCTTTCCTACAGATAAACACAAATTCACTGTTCCAGTCTCGTTTTGAAAATTGAAGGGATAATTCTCAGGGGTTATTTCACCTGGGTAAACTTTAGTTTAATCTTTCAATGAAAGTGTATCTCATAGCTTTGTCAGAAGAGATGTAGTCAAATATATTGTTTTAACAACTCCAATACAGAGCCTTCACAAAACCTAATATGAACAGGGAAGAAAATCAGACAGTAATCAACAATTCTACAGGATTCAAGGAAATAAAGACATCCTCTAACCCAGTCCAAAATCTTACTGTGTCAGGAAATCTCAGAAGATACTCAAATGTCATTAAGAGTGAGACAGCTTGCTGAAATCTACAGATCATGTTCTCTCAGACATGGTTTTTATTCTTCTTCCTGTGATTCTAGAAGGGAAGTGTAATTTCTACCTATGATTATTCTCATATTGGCCAGAGACACTATTTTAGTGAGCACAATATTGGAGACATTCTTTACATACTACTGAGAGTGCAAGCTTTCATTAGTTCAATCTTATTTCCCTCTAGGTTGTCCTTGGTCTGCATCCATCTCTCCACCCAGTGAGATTTAATATTCCACCTTTTGCAACAATGTCTAGAATTACATGACAATGACCCCACGCTCTTACAGTAACCTGGTTCATTCTTTTCTATCTTCTCCTGCTCCTCTGAATTGATATTTGTCTCTAGAGGAAATGAAACTTGAACATTAACTTTCCTGAAGGCAAGTGCTTTTTTATACATTTTTTAACTGATTGCAAGGGTTGTTTCATTACTTACACATTCCAAGAATGCAATCACTATCCCCTTCAGAGAGTCCTAGCTACTGTTTCAAAGAGAAAATCAAATGCTTGCAGAGACACCAGTGTTGTCCCTTCTCTCCCCAGTTTTATTACTATGAAAGAAAATATATAGGCAGGTACTCCAGGCATTAAAGTCAATAGAACTTGAGTTGTTGGATCAGTTGGATGCTTATAAAAAGTCATATCTGAAAGAGCTGAGCACAAGACTGGAGACAATTGTGTGCTGTAGTCACAGCCCTCAACCTGGAAGTTCAAAAGTCCAGGACTCTATAGTTTTCTGTGGATCATAGATGCTCTCTGGTCAGATGTAGCTTCTATCTTGCCACTTCCCTCTCCAAATCTATGGCATTAGTGAAGTCTTCAGAGATGCCCCTTGAAGTACCAGTTACTGAATTAAGTTCATGCATTATAAAATATCTCATAAATTGTGTGATGTGTTATGATTTGGTTGAGCACCAACTCTAGGCCACTTACTGTCAGCATCCAGATACGCAGTTGGCCCAGGCCTCCACACCTTAGTACAGACATACCAGTCCTCCTGCCTATGGGGTCTCAGGACAGACGTTTCCCCTGTGGCCTTCTGAGAGCTGGAAATCCCAGCCAAACTGCCAGTACTAGCTTGTTGGACTCCAACCACAGCTTGTTCACTCCACAGATACTCTCTCCATGGAGACTGCCTGCTTACAGCTTGACTCTTTAGAAGGCACAGACACCACAAAAGTTTAAGCAGGCCTTTCACAGTCTCCACTGGTCTCTGGTTTTTGATTGTTTCTTTGTTCATTTGCCACACCAGTTGCTTGTGATCATTCCCAACCATAACCCCATCCATCAAACAGCTTTATAGAATGTTTTCTTCTCTACCACTACTTAATCCAGGTATGCATCACTTGCTTCTTTATCTGACTTGATTTGCCAGCTCATAACAAGGGAAAGTAAATTTGATTTCATAGGGTTGCATCCCACATTGTGCTGCCTGCAACAAGACACCCTTCTACAGACAGACTGCCCCTGCTGATTATCTAGAATTGTGTCCTATTTTAGTTAACAGCAAAACCCACTCAAAGTACAACACAGTCAGCCTAAGGGAGGATCACATCTATTTAAAAAAGAAACAGATGGGCATTGTTGAAAAGAGACAAAAAAACCTGGGAATACTATTGCTGTAATGCTTTGTACCCTTTATATTGCTTGTAAAATGCCTGAAGATTTTCACTCTTTGCAATTATTGGAGAAGACGGCAGAAAATAAAAATGTGTTGCTTAAAAGAGCAATGTTTTCTTTACCTTTATAAATAAACCTTCTGTATCTTTCGACACTTGCAAGCATAATTTTCTTGGTTCCACACATCACGATATTTCATGCTTCCTGTTAAGCTTTGATCTGCGTGAAAACACACTACATAAGCAAGCTAAGATAAATATAGTTAACAGTCAATATTATTATTTTAGTCTCTATCATTTTAATTTGAAGAATTGACAAAGTGTAAGAATAGTTTTTAAATACTGTATAAGCAATAATATCATCAAAATGCATGGTACAAGAAGTTATTATGCATTCATAACTAGGAAACACAACAAAATATGTTCTGCTGTTTAGCCAGTTCTGCTGTTTAGCACGGGGTTCCATTTACTTAAATTTAGCGAACCAGAAATTAAACATCTTGCCTGGAATAGCAGTCTAATCACTGGAAAAAGAGAGAGTCACCTCCAGGGCAATTCATCCACTCTGTCCCTAGATGGATGTCTGAGGTATGTAAGATAGATCACCTGAGAAACATTCTCTCTCTCACTACTGTTCCTGCTGACAAGAAGGAGTCCACATAACAAGCTTAGGTCACATACTGACCTTATAGATTTGACAACATTAGGTAAAATTAATCCCCCCTCCACAAGGTCTCGCCTTTCCCAGGGTTTTCATATTGCTTCTTGTGATAGTCATCATGCATATAAGTACATACAAAGGCCAAATGAAAACATCTTTTTCTGTGGGATTCATCCCAGAGATTGACTTGAATTTCTGTGAAAGTCAGTGGAAAGAGGCCACTGACTCTGAAATCGTACTCACTATAGTCCTATTCATTGCCCAGCTCTCCCAAAAGCAGCAGCCTCAGGTGCTGAACCTTACCACTGCACATCCATCCAGGTTCACTTCATGTCCTTTGTCTTTCATGACTATCAAACTAGCTGTCAGGATCTTTCACTCCAGGTTATGAATATTGCACACTGCCTCAAGAGAGGCCAGACAAAAATATTCTAAAATCCAAAGCCTTATTAATTCTTTTAGGTATTGTGAACAATAATTATTTTCACTCCTAGCAAGTGCTTCTTTGATCACCTCAGAAAAAATAAGGTGTGCGTAAATATGGACAAGTAAGTTCCCTTTACTTGAGAAAATCTGCTTCTCTATCTCGTAAAAGGGGAGCTGATTGAGATGCTTTTATGGCAGCAAAACTAATTACTCTTAGAATCACAGAATCGTAGAATGGTTTGGATTGGAAGGAACCTTAAAGATCATCTCGTTCCAACCCCCGTGCCATGGGCAGGGACGCTTTCCACTACACCAGGTTGCTCAAAGCCCCATCCAATCTGGCCCTGAACCCTTCCAGGGAGAGAGCATCCGCAACATCTCTGAGCAACCTANTGCACAAGTCCAGGTAGATTACATCAGTTGCTCTTCCCTTGTCCACCAACGTTGTAACCTCATCATAGAAGGCCACCAAATTTGCCAGGCACAATGTTGCCGTTAATGAAACCATGTTGGCTGTCATCAGTCACCTCCTTAATTTCCATGTGCCTTAGCATAGTTTCCAGGAGAATCTGCTCCATGAACTTTCCAGGCACAGAAGTGAGGCTGACTGGCCTGTAGTCCCCCGGGTCTTCCTTTTTTTCCCTTTTTAAAAATGGGGGTTATATTTCCACTTGTCTTGTCAGTGGCAACTTCACCAGACTGCCTCAGCTTCTCAAAAATGATGGATAGTGGCTTAGCAACTTCATCCACCAGCTGCCTCAGGACCTACAGATACACCTCTTCAGGTCCCGTGAACCTGTGCACCTTCAGGCTCCTTAGATGGTCTCGAACCTGATCTTCTCCTGCGGTGAGTGGTTCATTCTCCCAGTCCCTCTCTTCACCTTCTGTGACTTGGGCGGTATGGCTTGAGCACTTGCTGGTGAAGACTGAGAAAAAAAGTCATTGAGTACTTCAGCCTTCTCCATATCCCAGGTAACCAGGTCTCCCATTTCTTTCCAGAGAGGGACCATATTTTCTGTAGTCTTCTTTTCATAACTGACATACCTATAGAAGCTTTTCTTGTTGCCCTTGAGGTCCCTGGCCAGGTTTAATTCTATCAGGGCTTTAGCTTTCCTAACCTGATCCCTGGCTGCTTGAGAAATTTCTTTGTATCCCTTCCAAGCTACTTGTCCTTTCTTCCACCCTCTGTAGGCATCCTTTTTGCATTTGAGTTTATTCAGGAGCTCCTTGTTCATCCAAGCAGGTGTCCTGGTGTTTTTGCCTGACTTCCTCTTCATTGGGATGTATTCCTCCTGAGTTTGGAGGAGGTGATTCTTGAATATTAACCAGCTCTCTTGGGCCACTCTTCCCTCCAGGGCTTTATGGCATGGGAGTCTACCAAGCAGGTCCATGAAGAGGCCACAGTCGCTCTCCTGAAGTCCAGGGTAGTGAGCTTGCTGTGCGTCCTCCTCGCTCCCCTAAGGATCTTGAGTTCCACCATTTCATGGTCACTGCAGCCAAGGCTGCGGTTGAGCTTCATATTCCCCCACCAGCCCCTCCTTGTTGGTGAGAACAAGGTCCAGGACAGAACCTCTCCTCATTGGCTCCTCTGTCACTTGGAGAAGGAAGTTGTCATCAACACATTCCAGGAACCTGGATTGCTTATGCTCTGCTGTGTTGTAGCTCCAACAGATATCAGAGTGGTTGAAGTCCCCCATAAGGACCAGGGCTTGTAAACGTGAGGCTACTCCTATCTGTCTATAGTGGGCCTCATCCACTCGGTCTTCCTAGTTGTTAGTCCTGCAAGTTATTAGATGAGATCCTCCAAGCTCGCGGGTGATTTGGCTCAGCCATCCTGCACATCAATATGCCAGCAGCGTGTTCTGTTTTGAATTCCCTAGATTTCACTAAAATCTTGACATGTCCAACAGCTTGGCTTTGAAAGCAATGATCCAAGGTACTTCCCCTTGGCTCTTTCAGTCTGATCCAATACTTTTGCAACATTTGATCTTACTGCAATTTTGTGTTTCATTTGTAAAGAGAGTCACTTTGCTCTGACACTGATTTTTGTTTTTCATCATCAGTCAGGCTGAAGTTCAAAGCTTCTCAAAGATGTCCAACATTTCAATGCAAAAGTCAAGGGAAAAAACAGACTGGCAGTGGGTTAACCATTTTTGTAGGCTTTGGTAGTCAGCACTTGCAAAGGAGAGCCTGAAAAAGAACAATGAAGATGCTTTGCAGAAAGATGTGTAATTTTTAAAAATCCCAATGCATTCTAAATACCAAAAAATTTGTATCATTCCAAGAAAAAGGTCAGCACAGGATACTTGTAGATAAATTTAAAAAATGAGTTATGGAGACTGTAACTGTGGGGTTAGCGGAAGCAGTTTTGACATTGTCAATCCAAATGAGAGATGACAAATAGGTTACACTGTAAAGGGACTGGCTGTAAAAATGAGTAGTGTAAACCTGATGCATAAGAAAAGAAGTAGTACAGCACACAATTTTGTCTAAAGCAAAAATTAAATGCACAAAATATTGTGGTGATATGGTGGAGAATTTATTCCTTCTACCTCATTTATGGGAAAACATTTCATCATAGAGAAAAGAATTAGCAAGGACTTAAAAAATAACAGAGAAGTTAAAAAGCTAAGCCATTTATGGATATGGCATAGCCAAATGTATCCAAGTAACACTTGTATTTCATAATTTCTTGCAGTTTTAGTAATAGAAAAGTAATTAGAATGCTGCTTCACTGTTCTTCCTTCTGAAACATTGTATAAAAATACAAGTGATTTTAAAATGGAAGTTACAATTAATAATTAGGCTTTTTCTTTTACCATGAAGTCCGCAAATCCTGAAAATGAGGAATGCCTAAAATAGTATGTTATAAAAGGAAAATATTTGCATGCAGTTTTTGAACTGTCTTTTTTCACAATGCTGTGTATGAACCAGGAGAGCTTGTAATTGCTCCCATGGAGCAAAACAGCAAAATAGCTCATGAATCATTTCTTTAATCTAGAAAGAAGTTTAATGTTCATCAGTGTCTTAATTCAGCATTCCAAATCAAAATCATAATACTAAAGAAAGACATCCAGGTCTATAAAGATAATTTTCTTTCTAAAACACAGGATAAATCTGGAAATGATGGAATTGATGCTACACTTGTCTTTTTCCCCACTAGGCCAGATAGGGGAAGAAAGCATAGAATTTAAGAGCATATCAAATTACAGTGGATCTCTTTGTCTGAATCCAATGACATATTATGAAAAAACCATGGCCTGCATTTGTAATTTGATTACAGGAAAATAGGGACTTAGATAAAGCAGTTTATTAAAGGTGGTAGCAGATACTCTGCAACTAAATGTTTGGTAGGTCGATATTTTTTTAGGTTACAAATGTTTCTTTTACACTGTTTATTTTTAATTAAAAAATTGAAGTCAAAATATTTAGATAAAATCCATATTTATAATGTATTTCATGAATGTTAAGGTGCATTTCTATTAGGAAAAGTAGCTTTTACAAAATTACCCAGAGTCGTTTGTCAGTAATTTTGAAAATGTTACACGGGGTCGACTGTAATGCCATCAATGTAAGNAAAAAACCATGGCCTGCATTTGTAATTTGATTACAGGAAAATAGGGACTTAGATAAAGCAGTTTATTAAAGGTGGTAGCAGATACTCTGCAACTAAATGTTTGGTAGGTCGATATTTTTTTAGGTTACAAATGTTTCTTTTACACTGTTTATTTTTAATTAAAAAATTGAAGTCAAAATATTTAGATAAAATCCATATTTATAATGTATTTCATGAATGTTAAGGTGCATTTCTATTAGGAAAAGTAGCTTTTACAAAATTACCCAGAGTCGTTTGTCAGTAATTTTGAAAATGTTACACGGGGTCAACTGTAATGCCATCAATGTAAGTGTGTTATTTTGTCTGTGTGAGTGCTTATATACACATCATGATTTTGTTGAAAATCCTAAGTTATATTGAAGATTTCATTTGGAACGTGCTTTTCTTGAACATTTTTACATATTATTACACTAGGCAGTTTTTTGTTTTTACTTAGGTAAACCTTTCTCACACAGCTATGGTTTTGCAACTTACAAAGATAACAATGGGAGATGGTATTTCATACACATAGGGATCAAAATATGGGAATCAGATTTTTTTCTGGAAAGTGTCTGGAAGGTTATAAAGTGAAATGAGCACTGTAACATGTTCAAGTTGCACCCCCCTTTTGCATTTCCTAAAGAACAGTGAGTGCTTCACATTTTCTTATCTTTATTGTGTCTCAGCCATAAGGCTTCGGTTAAATTATAGTTTGAGATGTTAGCATTAATATGTTAATTGCTTGAAGATCAGTTTTTAAATATACTATGACAGCTACTGAATAGCACAAACTAGGTATATATACTAATGCACTTTTTGTCAGATTCCTGTATTCTTCTAATCTTGCCAATATCTTTGAACAAAAAAGGTTTATTTTTAGAGAGAACATGTTCTTCTACAGGTTCTGCTTGTTTAGGAAGGTATTGACATAAATGGAACTTGGAGTTCTTTCAGAGGCTTTATCAGAGAGAGTTTAGAAATCATATTTGCCACTCCATAGGTTAAAGATATATTCATTACAAACGTAAGGTCTGTGCACTTATTGACAAAGCTCTTAGCAAACTCAGGCAATTTGTACATTGGTTTAATTGAACTCTACTTTTGTATCTGTACTGAGTAGCTTCTAACCTGTTCTCTTCTTCTTTCTCACATTACAACTGCTGCTGAATGCAGCAAGCTGTTTCACACAGAGGAGGAATATAGAAAATAAGAACTCTTGCCCATGTAGTAATCCCATGGCTTTGGCACTTGGACAAAGGCAATAATTACCCTTTTGAAATCCACCATCTCCATGTAACCTTAGCTTTGGAGGAGAAAAAAAAAAACCTTGGTGGGAGAGAAGTAAAAGAGTTATCTCTCCCTGCTGCCCATGTAGAGATATTAGACTGGGACAGAGGATAAGCTATTTTCAACATCCAATGCTCAAAGTAAGAGGCCTGGGACAAAACAAACACACCGATACAAACACAATATGATTTACTACCACTGTGTAGAAAACAGATTCTGCATCACAGTATAGCACTGTGAACATGCCATCTCTGCTCAGCAGTAATCAAAAAATCCCCAAACCAAAGAATCACAGTTCATGACAGCCTCACATCTTGAGTACTGAGTGCACCCTGGCTAAAATCTTTTTAAAATATGTAGTTGACTTGAAGAAGAGGACAAAGAAAGGCAACAGAGATAACGAGAAGTGTGGAATGGCTGTTTAGGGCGAGAGCGTAAGAGTAGAGACCACATAGACCATGAGTATTCAGCTTGGAAAACAGGCAAGTGAAATAAAGCCTAAATTCAAGTTCTGTACAACTGGGAAGACAACTATTATCTCTTTCAACACAACAGCCAAGAACACACAATCTATTGATTAGACAACAGTTGCACTCTACACATAACTAAACCGGGAAAATCACTCCCAATGTCAACATTGTTAATGGGCTTAAAAGTAAATGAATAACAGAGGGCTAATTTAATTTGTAGTTGTTAACCATAATAGTCTTAATAAAACCTCCAGAAAACCCTATGCCACAAACTCCTGGGAACTCGGAGAAGACCAAGGGAAAGAGCACTGACACATTTGCTCAGCTCCACAGCACCTGCTTCACGGCATTGAAGGAGGCAGGATTAGCAGCTGGATAGAGCTTTGATCTAAAGGAGAAGGGCAAATATTGCACTCATGATAACCCATAACTGACAAAGTGCTTCTGCTGAGCAGAATTGTTTAAATTCAAAACAGTATGTAAAGCAGCCACCTGCTTCCCTTTTCACCATAATGGTCCTGGTGACAATTGGAAGACTCAAAATGAGCCAGACTATGTTTTATGCCTTTCCCCAGAGGCCCTTCCTTCTCAGTGCAGTAGTACTCTGCAGACTATTATGATATTCCCATCTGTCTTAGTCATCATGCAGCCAAGCTATTTGTATTTAGCTCCTTAACCTTTCCTCATGAATCAATTTCTCTAACTCGGTAATCAAGACTGTCTGACAGCAAAGGAAAGTAAATCTTGGATTTAGAAATAGGGCTTCAGACAGCAACACCTGCAACAAGAGATGTAGAAATTCTCTAGGTCCCTTGTGCTACCTTTGTTTGGATAAACATGTATGCCTACCGGTTGGGTTTTGGGCTGTGAAAGAGAAAGTTGGTATCTGCCCATAAATCAGTGCTGCTGCTGGTCTGTACTGCCTCCCTCTCTTTGACTAGTATGACCACTGCCATAATCTTGGCAACTTTACCTGGATATTACTGGCATAATTAGTTCTTCTTTAATGCACAGAATGACTTTGTAAATGAGTAGGTATTAGTTGGAAGCACACTGTGGACAGGGGTGATTTAGTTTAATGCAGCCTTCCTGAACTGTATTTTCTATCCATTTCATGTGACACAAACTGTTCAATAGGCTGAAGATCCCTTTATCTTAATATTAGGAAATATTCCAATTAATAATGGGTAAGTCTGATGAGAAGAAAAGATGGTTATATGAAGGCCAGAAGTGAAATAGAGTAATATTTTCTGGATGATAAAATTAAAATTTAAATAATAATAAACTTTGATGGCATTTTCTGCATAACCAAGGAATGGAAAAATGCATACCATAGCCCAGTATGCAAAGGGGTGGGGGGAACTATAATAAATATGGCTTTATAAAATAACGTTTTAGTAATTCAACTTGTGACAAATTACAGCTTTAAAACACTCTTAATATTCTGCCACACTTGCATTATTTAAACTTTACCTTTGCCACTGAGAAAACAATACTGTACTAATGGACACATAAATCTTTTTCCAGAAATATTTCAAGACACGAGGATTGGAAAAATCATTAAATATTTGATGACAGTTGCAATATCTGCCTGATTTAGAAGCAGATCTATTCCCGGGAAAATACAGAGAGAATCATAAAAAGGAGATCAATAAAACTCTGCTTATATATCTCATATGAAGGAAATAAAATGAAGATAAAGTAGATACGATGGATTCATAAATGAAACTACTGACAGAATATAATTTGTTTGTTTCCCTCATATTTCTGTTTCCACTGGAAGAACAAAACCAAAACAAATTCATTAAAAATATCTAAGGTAAAAATTTTAACCTACTAAAGTCAAAGGGCCTTTTATCAGTACCTTCAGCTGAGTTGGATCATCAGTTATGCTTAGCTCTTCGTAAAACTGGAACTTTATCTTTGCGGATGTAAAAAAAATTGTTGACATTATGTAATTCATCTACTGATCTCTCAACACAGTCTTGAGTCGCTTAGACCATGTTCAGTATAGAAAGTACTGGAGCATATTTCACCTGCTTTGCAGTGGCATAGCTGCAGACAATAAATGTTGTGAATGGGATGAAGGCACATCTGTTGTTTCATCTCATTCTACTGATGTAGCTAGGTGAGAATAAAATTATTTTAGTCAGAAATGCATGTGCTTCAAGTCGGCTCGCATTAAGCCTTACTCATTATTTATTCCCGTTGCACTGATAGTAAAACCTGAGGTAGGAAAGCAGAGCACCACAGAGCAAATTAGAGCTGGGAAAGACTCAGAAGTTGCTTTATGCCTCTGAAGTAAACCCAAACTACTCATCTCTTTCATAGGTCAAGCACCCAAGATACCGTTTTCAGAGTGGTGCTGGTTTGTTGGGTGGGGGGCGGCACATAAGGAAACATGCTTGTAGTACACAGCTTGAAATGCTATGCAGTAATTGGCCTGTGAAAACTTTCAACTGCTTGTTTTCTTCCTCTCTGCTTCCATTTCTCTTTATCTAACCGACCTTTCTTCACCATAATATCTGAGTATCTTGTTATGAATAACCATAACCACAAAATAAATGTGTCTCCTACCTCTTAAAAATAGCAAGATTCTCTTCTTAAGAATACAAGCAATTTCATTTCTTTTTCAAGTTCAGAGCAATTTCATTTGGCTGCTTTGGTTCTCAGATAATTCATAATTGGTTTGGAAAAAAATCAAACTCAGCTTGGATCTAATCCATATCACAAGAACCAAAATCGCAGCTGACACTTGCTAGCACAGTCAGCAGAGAAACCCAGAGCCTGCTCCCATAAACATTATTCAAGCAGAACTCTTATTCTGAGGAATTTCTTGTTAAGAATTTTGCTAGCATGAGGGCACTAGAAATTGAGACATCCCTCCCTTGAATGAGACCACGTCTGTTCCCAAAATTGCACCAGTTTAACCAAAAGAGTTCTTTTTTAACAATTTTTGTTCAGCTCTTATGTAGGAGTTGGGGTTTTTTTGGTTGAAATATGACTTCTTTTACTTAGAAATAAACCAAATTAAATATTTAAATAACCTGCTTTCCATCTGAGTAAGAATATTCACAGTGGTTCTTGTACTGATTTTAATTCAGTTGCAAATAAAAGCAATCCTCTTAGGTAAGCTAAGGCAGGACCGCTTCCTCGGTAGAAAGGTTAATTCTGCCAGGAAAAGGATGATGCTTGGCCTCATATCTAATCAAGGCACTGATAAGCTCTCATTAGTTTTACTTAACCTGTAGGACAAACTGGAAAGCCAGAGTTTGTGGTGCTCCCAGCTGAAAAATTGATTGCTTTCCTTTTCTTTGCCGGTAGCTGGGTTTACTGTGCAGTTACACAAGCTCAGCTACATCAGATGTCACAGGAACATATGAGCAGCACCAGTTCTTGCTAATGCAATGGGCTTAATCTCCTTATCTCACTTTGATCCCTAACCTTAAATCCATGCTGGATTTTTTATCATTCATGCTCATCCCTTTTAAAAAGTAGAATTAAAATTAGTTTTTTTAAAGTAATATTTCTTTTTTCCTCCCCTCTTCTTTGGTTTTAGTACTGTGTCCTTTAATTGCTGTCTTTCACTGAAGGTTTCCAGACTTCGCCATGCCAGTAAATAAATTATTTTTATTCGTAACTCCAAACAGTCTGATCATAGCTGTCAATAGCTAATGTATTCATTTGAATCCTGAAAGGGCCCCAGACTGCAAAACCTAATTAATATTTACTAAGCAGCAGAAAATTGTATATCTCTCCAGCATGTGTAATGTATACTTGTTCATTCTGCTTTTCCTTTTTCTCTGTTCTGCACCAGTATTTGAGTGGATTTGTCATTACTCCCTCTTCTTTAGGTATGACACACACAAACTCCCTGTTTCCTTGCAGATGCCACTGAGTCAGCATTTTCCTGAGAGCCATGAGTATGCTGGTGGCACGGGAAATCTTCCCACAGGTCTCAAAGTTCAGTGTGAGCAGCTGTGAAGAACCATGGCCCAAGCTGCATTCCTGTACATTCCCACAGTCATACGTTTGAGTGGCTCGTTTAGTAGACCAAATTTAGTAGTTCAAATTAAGACCTCATTTAGTAGAAGAAGAAACCATCCTCTGGTGGTTCAGACCATTTGAAACTGTGTTAATTCCATTCTGGGGTCACCTCTCTAACTCACTGTGACAGATATTTTTTTCTCCCCTGGCAGAGGATGGTAAACAACCTAACATCCTATCCTAAATATCACAGAGATACAGGTTAAGTTGACTGCATCCCGTGATGTAAATGTATCCATCACAGATCAACATGCCACCTACTCTTCAGCTGAGACCTCTCCCATCTGCACAGTTTCTCTGCTTTGGCCCTGGCAGCTGGAAACTTGCCCTCTCCCCACTCCCACCTCCCTAAATCTAATCCTAATAGGGCAAATTCTCTTAGCATTCAATAGCCGAATGATGCAGACAAGCCTTCAATAATTTGGCATTAATTTAATACCATCTCTCTTTGTCGGAGGCGCCTGGAATTTCTGTTGTGATAAAAGCTTTCCTGGACTGAACTTTGTTCTCCTGCCAAGTTTTTTGTTTGGTTTTTGATTTTGAGAGCGACTTAGCCAGAAGAAATGATATGTACATACACCTACTCTGCTCTTTCAGAGACAGAATTTACCCACATGGATGTGAGAAAATTCAGTGATCTCTATTCAGTTTCCAGCACCAGTACTACCTTGTCTGATAGTTGTGGAGGCGCAGCCTACAGGAGAACCTGCTCACTGTCGTCAGATTAAAAAATGCCAAAATGAAGCATTTAAGAAATTCAGCAAAGGCTTCCTTTTTCATGGTCTATTAAAATGGTTTTGCAAAGACATAGTCCTCCAAATGCAAAATGTAAGTAACTGCCTTCCTGGATCCAGGCCCCGGAGGCCTATCTGTTGTTACCTACAGAGATTTGTTTGGGACACTGTGACAGAAGGGCAGATAATAAGACAGGCGTACAGTAAGTTGAGATAGGGAACCTGCAAACACTTTCTGAAGAAATTAAGCGCTTTCTGTGAGTTTCAAAGCTGAACTTGGTAGGCACAAGAGACAGCAACATTTTTACTGAAGGGAGTTAATGTCTTTGTTCATTGGAATAAGATCATTATGATGTATTTTTAATTCTGGAAAAAGAACCTATATTAACAAAAGAATTTATCGATTATTTTAGCATCTAAAGATTTCATCACCTTGTCCTGCTTTGGCGCTACCCATTAGACAGCAAACCACAGCTGAAAAGTCCTTCCCTGCTTTTCAGTGAGACTGATCGTTGAGTTATTATAAATCTGTAAAGTGCAACTCTACTTCCTTTATGAACATTGGACCTATTTTTCCTATGGTTCAATTATTACTTAGTTTTCTATTTGCATATAAAAAAGTAAAATTTTTTTAAAACTGCTTGCAACTGGGTTTTGTCCTTCACAGGTCTAATCCCAGAGTGATTACCTTTGTAAATGTTTAGAAATCAACTATTTGGCTATTTTTAAGATGCAAAAATAAAAAAGGAAACTAGTACTTTTTTTAACTTAAAATATTTTGTCAGATGTTTTGTTCTGAAATAATAGAAAACAATGTTACGGGCAGGTTTTTCATTATTGATTTTACTACTGTAATGTAGTGAAAGTGTTCTGTTCAAACAGATAACTTCTAAGAAAAACATTTCCCGTGCTGCATCTAAATAACTTAGTCACCTCAGGCCTGAATCATTAGTCTGCATAGGACAGTGCTGGCCATCAGGCGTACCCCCCTGTTGTGGTGGTGTTCTCCTCCCCTTCTGCTTAAGCAAGTCATGATGGCTGCATCTGGCTTAAGTCGAACTCTTGGGAGACAGATAGCAACACAATAGTTAAAGGCTATAAATCTTGCTCAACAGTTGAGGGATAGTTGAACATGCACCAACTGAAATACGACCGATATGCAAATATAAGTCAATTATCCTACTCCATAAATAGCGGACAGCCCAGGGCCCATTGAGCTATCCTGCACGGCAGCGGACTGCACGACAAGATCTCCCCTTGGGTAGGGTTGTTTCTCAAGGTTACTTCTCGAGGTTGAGAGATTCCTTGCCGCAACAGATTCTAGGTAAGTGATTAATAACACGCTAAACTTTGAAATCTTAGCTGAGTGATATGAAGGCGTGATTGTGCGTATATAATCCTTTAGACATAAACCGTTGACCAAGTCTGGGACTAGGACTGGATCCGGCTGCACCTACACTCCTCTCTGAGAAGGAGTTTAAAAAGCAAGGCGGTCCTTTCTGAATGTCCTGGTTTGAGCGAGGACAGAACCAATATTCTTTTCAGTGATTTTACCTTTCATTTATGTGTCTTCTAAGTGACTGCACTCTCTGAAATTACCAGCATGTTTTTCAGACAGCATCTGCTTCTTGGAGTGATAACGCTCGATGTTTATAGTTAGTGCTGGAGTAATGGTACGAATGGTATGCAGAAAGGCTCTTGCTTATACTTATTCCTATAGAAATCAAGGTCACTGCTTGGTTCTGCTAAACTTCTTACATGCTGTCAGTGAAAGGGCTTAAAAGGGTCGCACCTGTGGGTAGGAGCAGGCCGGACAGGTGACCCAAACCTGACCAGGCATGTCATACTCAGTATAAAGCTGAGGGATCACAAGGGTCAAGCTCTCTTCTTCTACGGCCAGCATCCGAGGAGGACTCTGTCCATTTCCTCTGCCTTTGATCCCAGTCCTTGCATTCCTGAATCCAGTTCCCATCTGCCCCTGAGCCCAGTCTGGGACTTTCCCAGGGCCTTACCTGCAGTGTGCAGGGTGACGTGGTCGTCATCAGCAGGGCAAGCTTGGTATTGGTTTTGTATATATTTGTATATATTTCATTTGTTATTAGTATTATTATACTTTCATAATTGTTACCATTTCATTAAAGCTGTTTTAATTTTTCCAACCCATAAATCTCGTTTTTCTCTTTCCCTTCCCTTTCTGGGAAGGGAAAGGGTTAATAGAAAGCATCTGTCCTCCATTTAGTAGACAGCCCTAAACCATGACACTGAACCTCATGATTCAACGGGAGGGTCTCTCTGACAGTTTTGTCTGACCCTCTCCACTATGCAGTGAATAATCAAGTGCACCTTGCCATTGAATCTTGTTAAACTGCTGTCGCATTTACTATCAAACTTTCTTAAATCGCTGTTTTATATCAATAAACACATTGCTACTTCTCTTTTATGAGTGAAGCACATCACTCCATCCACAACACCTCTCTCCGAGGGGCTGTTGCAACAGTGTTATTCTGGTTTCTGTTGTAAATTGCAGTTTTAATTTGTAAGCTTGAACACCCTTGCCTTAATAATCACTATGTATAGCAAAAGCAGAAAGAAACTCTCTTGGAGAAACATGGCAATATCCCAATACTCTAGAAACAAAAGTTCAGTATGAAGCATTGAGAAGTCAACAAATGAATATTTTTAAATTAATGTATTTTTAAGTGAATGTTTACATCAACAGTTTACATATTTTCTTGAAGACTTAAATTTTGATAGCACACTTAAGCAGAGAAAATAGTAGCAAATGGATTCCAGGGGGGAGGATAATGTACAGAGAAAGAAGGTGCTGAAGCAGAAGGGTATATGGTACTTGGGATTCATTTTACCTACTTCACAAGGCGCTAGCCAAACTGGTTGTCTAGACTTCCTGTGTATGGAAAGAATACACAGAGGGCAATTAATCTCAATTAACTCAGGCACCAGTCTTAGACTGGCATGAAATAAATGTGCTTTGAAGGTATCCTTTCTCTCCGCTAACTGTAGGGGAACTTAAATACCTGGTTTAGACTAGATGTTTAGCTTAGGCAGCAGTTAGGTGAGATGTATGGCATGCAAAGTGAAAACAGGAGCGATGTAGCATCAACAGCTGAGAAATAAAACGGAGGTGAACTGCAAAGGGCCTTTAGGGTAACAGGAAAGAATATGGAAGATGGGAAAGAACATAAGTAGGTAATCAAGTGAGTCCACACAGAGAGATTTGAAGAGCAGGACGAAATGGTTTTGCAGCAACCGGGTAAGTCTGACTGGGCTGTCATAACAGTATGAAAGAAAATAAAAAAGGTGACTAGGGGAAAAGTTTGCAGTAATCAGTGCAAAAGTTGCTCAATGCTTGAATACAAAAGCCTCCTGTAGGGATGCAAAAGAATTGCCAATCTTTGGGATACTGTGAAAATAAAAAGAGTATTCAACCACAGTATCTTCAAAAGATGAGACAGGCACTGAAGGTGAAAATAGGTTGTGTTTTTAATGCAGTGGAGATAAAAGAGAAGATATGCAAAATGCAGTGAGAAAAGGTATTTTTTATCTTTGAACTGGATCTAGACCTCACAATGAGAAATAGTCTACTGCATGTTGGTATAGATTTTTTGTGGTTGTCTACTGTGGCAGAATTGCTGATGGAGATACTGGAAACATTTAAGTGGGAAATCTTTAATCGTATACTATCAAAGAGAAATTATTTTATTGAAGGAATAAATAAAATTGGCATGATCAACTAAAGAAATCTGCTCCCTGATTATGTATTATACCACCTAGTCTTAACAGTCTGACTACACATTTAGTATTATCAATCTGTAATATAACAATAAATATTGCATAATCAACACTAAGAAAGAGTAGAAGATTTGATTCAACCAAATCTTAATTATGAGCTGCTAAATATCAAGTGACTGTAATGGCTTCCCAGGCTGGCTCATTTGGATGTTTTGGGAAATTGTGCTGAAGTCCTATAAAAGCTTGTGGTGATCATCAATATCCTGTGTTATTTGAAACACATCACAGGGAACCGGAAGGCTCTGTTAAAGCAAATCACTGGTTTGTAACTCTAATCTACCTAAAACATTTTTATATTTTTCTTGCCCATCCTCCCAGCTCAAAATCTGAGCTGTACTTCTTGTGTTTCTCTAGGAATTGATCTAAGATTCCTGTTTTTCTCTGTGATGTTTTGACTGTATTTTACAGATAAATATTATGAATCCTTTCCTGTCAACTTTTGATTTACCAAGCATTTGGCCAAGTCAATAAACAGATTAAGCTCACTACATAATACCAGATGGCTTTATGGTTTTGTGTCCTCTCCTGGGCAAGTCCTGCTGTCATCTCTGAGCATCTGCACGGAGCCACGAGGGATGTGTGCACTTTTCATTCGTTCAGCTGGGTCATTCAATCATTAATATTCGGAGGACAAAAGGAGGTGTCAGACAAGAGAATTGGTTCTGGCTTCTGTTAGCACATTGACATGTCAATCACTCACCCTAGAGGCTGCCAGGCCCAATTTAGAACAAAAGTAACTGCTGGGCTGAGCACATCACAAAAGGAGATGAGATTTCTTTGTGTTAACCAGTCCCTTCACGGGGTGGAAACGTAATTAGAGTCTTCCTCACTACCAATAACACATGAAACCCAGTGATTAGCGGGACCTACTTTGAGATAAAATCGCTGACCTCAATCACGTTATGAATGATTCTGCTGCAATCGTAGGGTGTTCTCAAAATGAAATTGTATTTAAAGCACCTCTCTTAGGAAAGCGGTCCAATCCAACACAGTGATAGCTTGAATATGTTAAGTTCCCTGCAATTTCTTACATGACAGCTTTGATCATTCATAAAAGGTACTGTTGTTTTCCAAATTAACATAGTCACCTTTAAAAGAAAAAGCAGCCGAAACAAATTAATCCTCAAGCCGTTCGATCTCAGTACAATTTCCCAGCAGCTGCATGTGTAATAGCCTCTTAGTGCACCCTACTGGACTCCCTAAAGAATGCCTCCTGCTTCCATGGAGCAGCTTTAACGGGGAAAACGTGGGTGCGGTGGCAAAGCCCGCAAGGGCTGAGCTGCTCAGACTAGAAAACAGCAATTCCTGCTCCATAAACCCTTCAACCTTGTCTTGCAACGTTTTGATGATTTTTGGCACCTTTGGTGCATCAAAACAAATGTAAGCATGGCAATAAGAGCATTCGCTATCACAGGCTGCACTCGTTTACCATCGAGGGGCAGAACTTTCCTTTTGCTACGGTAGGCAGCTTCTATTTCAGCAGACAGGCTAACATAGGTCCACTCTCAAGTGTCTACCATTACAATAGCAGACTCAAACTTCTTAGGCACAATGATCTGAACGTTAAAGCTAGCTTCTTCTCTGGCATAAGTTGAATCAACATCCAGGCTGCAAATTCTGAGAAAGGTTTAATATTTATTCTATTGATCAGCTCCATCTCTGTGTGTAAAATCTCCTACCACCCAGTGATACTCAAAGAAACATGTTCTCAGGACAAACCACATGTAAACCAGTAAACCTCTATCAGAATCAATAGATGGACACCTTTCTATACCAGCTGAAGAACTGGTCTATTTAGTTTTAATCTAAGGTTGCCCAATATATGTTTTCTTCCATCATGCTTGCAGTTACGTGCTGTATACTACATATGACACAAGCAATCCACCCTCAATTTCTGTCTTGGTCAAGAGGTTGGAAGCCTTTCACCTCCAGCATTTCTCATAACAGATAGTAATTGTTTCATGTACTTAATTTATTTCCTCAAGAAAAGGAAAAAGGTATTTCAGGGTCCTTAACTCATTTATCTCCTTTAGCCTCACCGTCTATACCTGACTGCATCATGAAAGATGTATTCTTACTGTGGCCTGGTTTTGTAATGAAGTTTTATGGCCAGTTAAATTTAACCCGAAGTATGAGCCCCACATCTCTTTTTCAGATCCTGCAGAACAAACACATATCATCAGCCAAAGGCTGTAGCTAAACTGCAGGAGTATGAAACACTAACAGTGGAAAACAATAAAGCACATCTCTTTTAGCTCTTATAGGTATATATTATTAATTCTGTTCAGTGTTAAATTTCCTTGAACGGCTGCAACTCACGGACAGGTGAGAGGAAAGCTAGATCTTCCTGGTCACGTAACTATCCCAGGTACAAGGAGTGAAATTCCACAAAATATTTGGCTTTGGCTGTTGTTTATACCTCTGCTTTATTCTTACAGTTATTTCGCTCTTCCAGTACCTAAAGACTGATATTATGGCTGACTACACCAGTTATTCTGCATCTCAAAAATCTGGCACCATGCCCACAAAAAAGAAGACTACAAAGAGAGCAGTTTGGTGAACTGTTAAGAATGCGTTTTGATCACTAGCAGAAGACCATTTCCCTTTCATACTCTAAAAGACTAAACAGGCAACAAATAGGCATTTTCACATGTCATAATTAATGTTACTGTTATGTAAATTATATTATTACTATTAATAATACCACCTTCAAATTACATGTTCTTGCCTGTTTTATGTAGGACTGTAAGTTTACTGAAAGGATACAGCACACAAACTCTGGCCTAAACATCTGACAACATCAGTGGAGCATATGTCATGGCTAAAGGAAGAGATGCAGAAAAGCTTTTGTGCTCTCTCACAAACAGCCAGAAGTCACTGTGGGTCACTCCAGCATCCTCTCCAAAGTTGCCTCCTCTAAATTACGTGAGGGGCCAAGGAGCTGATGTTCACTCTTTTTTTAAAGGTACTTCCTTAGCAAAACGCTGATCCTTCAATATTTCAAACAAAAATATTGTGCAAAGAAACTATGTACAGCTTAAGTAATTCTTAAGCCAAATTTCCCCACCACCTGTCACAACATGAAGAAATGGAAGCTAAGTACAGTACAATTCTGGGTAAGAGCCATCGCTGATAATGCAATCCACTTGCATGGTAACTAACTCCAAGTACAGTTATGTCAATAGATGTCAAAACTATGCTACAAATATGTGCATATGTAGGTGGCGTATCAGAGACGAACAGATAGGTGGTAACCTGTCAGAAAAGTCAGGTTCAATGGTCTGCTCAACAGAGATTTGTTGTATTCCCTTTTGTCCTCTTCAGTTCCTCATCTGTCAAATTGGGATGACTGTAATTTTTTAACACATCACAGAGATGTGTGGGGACCTTAGAAACAGTACTAATACTATTGGTATAAATATCTTTGATAGAGTGACTTTTGGGGCATTTAATTTAAATTGTTCTTCCACAAAAAATGCTGTTGTGTAACTACAAAGATGCACCAATTTTCAATGTGCTTACAGTATTTTGATTAGTAGGATTGCATTTTCTTGTCCTTGTTTCCATCAGCATGATTTTTACATAAGACACAACTGGTCCCTCTGTAATTCGTCTCCATACATTACATCTTCATAAATAATTTTATTAATTCCGAGACAAATAGTTTTAGAAGGCCATCTGCTTTCATTTGCATCATTCTCCATATGTGCTCTGCTCTGAGGTATGTCATGTTTAAATACTAATTCCAAAACTGAATTATCTCTGTCACTTTAAAGGAGGATAAGAAGTCCTTTTATTATGAAACATTCCATGTTTTGCAATACAGGAGCAGCAGCTTTACACAAGGCTAGCAATGAGCTTGCATTATTGTTCACGCAAAGGTTTAGGGAGTTGTTTTCATATTTAAAGAAACTGCAAGTGCAAAGTAACCACATCAGAGTACTGAAATAAGCAAGATTGAGTCGAATTTTAAAGAATGAAGTATTACCTAAGAAAACTCAGACTAAAGCTTCAAAGAGAGTATGCAGTATTTATTCAATCTTGAAGGCAGGTTTAAGAAAATGTCCAATGGAGACTTCTCAGCCGCCAAACAGAACTTCAGTTGAAAAAGCTAGGAAATCAAGTTAATAAATTGAAGAAAATGTATACAATACATTGATTGTCAGATGACAACAAACTGACTAAAAAAACAACATTACAACAATATTGAAAATAAATATAAAGCACCTACTGTTTCTAAAATCAGTTAAAAATCATCTATGGGACTGACAGAAACACAGTTTCTTTCAGTGGGGGTTTAAGAGAAAACTGTGTCTGGGAAGGCTGTGCCTCTTAATTTTTGATTGAAGACATAGTCGCACAAATCTACATCTTCTTAACATCCAGGGTGCATTAATAGTCCTCATTGTACTGACTAATGCACATGCTGAGATTAAAAAGAGCTTCAGCTGATGTAAATCCCAGCAATCTCTCGTAGGACTCTGCTCTGTAGCATGACTCCAGAGCGAACAAAGCAGCGAGCTGGCTTTCTGTGGTATAGGGCTGAGCTATCTGGGGAGCTTTCTTAGCAGATGGTCCAAGAGCTCCTTGTTGGAAGAGATGTTCATCACATCATTGGCAGAACTAGAGGTTATATTTGCAAAGGGATTTAATATCAGAAATTCCTCTTCAGGTCCTTACGTCACTGGAATTAAACACCACCAGCATTCACATCCATGACTAACACTAGGTCCAAACTCCTCACAAACAGATTTTCCTGTAACACTGTGAGTGGTCTCCTTGGGGTGGTTGCTGTAAAAAAAACCCTCACCTCAATTAGTATCTCTAAAAGAAATGCACCATACTGAGATTGCCCTTAGTCCCAACAATCCTTACTATAGGATGGTCCTTCCTATCCAAAATAACTTAGTTTCCTCCAGCTCACTCTTTCCTTTATAAGCAGGAAAGGGCAGGGGATGGGCTGTAGCACTAGTAAAATCCTGTAGACCTTACAGCGCTGAGCCTGTGAAATGCCACAGCGGTACCACCTGTGACAGCCACCCCTAAACTGCACAGGAGTCCCAGGCCAGCTGTCTCGTCTCCTCAGCGAGGTGCATCCCACGGGTCTGGCAACCAGCTCAGACATCATCGGCGTCCTCACAAGATGGAGCAGAGGGCAGAGCAGAGTGCTCCCTCGTGCTCCCACTGCAAGGGCTGCAGTTCTCCTCTGCGACAGAGAACTTCCCACCCACCCAGCTGGGGCCTCAGCTCTAGGTGAGGCTTTCATGGTCCTTCCCATGGAGGTTGCATCTGCAGGCCTCCAGGGTCTGGGATGCAGGGAGAAGGCAGGATAAGAAACTCAGATCCCAAGTGGAGAAAGAAAAGTGGCAGCTGCTGGAAGAAAGCCTGGCGAGGTGGCATGAAGGGAAGGCCAAACACAGGCCGGATGGGGAGCAACTTCCAGAGACCAGGCCGAAAGAATTGGTGTTGTGAGAGAAGAGATGGTGGAGACTGGTGCAGGGGGAAGAAACAAGGCATGAGGCAAAACTTGAAAGATCAAAGCTCTGAGGTGAGTACAGGAAATGTTTTCATGAAAAACAGCTGAGAGAAAAGCAGATCATGGAGAAGGATACTACAGACTTGAACCATAATCTTCTCAGAGGCAAGGTGGCACGGGCTTTCGAGAAAAGGTGTTTGAAAGAAAGAGAAGAGAAGAGAAGAGAAGAGAAGAGAAGAGAAGAGAAGAGAAGAGAAGAGAAAAGAGAGTTGATCCAGTACAAAAAGACAAGACACAGACACCCAAAATGAGTTAATCAGCAGGTCAAAGTTGATAAGCTTTAGCAAGAGACTTGCTATGGAAAAAAAGCTTCAAAGATCTCAAGAAATCCTTGATTGGCTGATGGAGGAAACAATTAGAGAATCAAAAGAAAAAGCTCTAAAGGAAGGAGAATGAAGTTTTATGGCCAAACTTAGAGTGAAAAAGGAAGAGGAAGAGAAAAGAAGACATAAAAGTATGTTGCTAAATACAGCTGAGAGGAAAATTCAGCAAGCCCAAGAAATGCTGGTCAAAACTATTCAACAGAAAGTAAACCACATCAAGGAAATTAACTGTCTGAAAGAAAGAAATCAGCACTCTCAAAGACAAAACTTGATGATAGTGAAAAATGTCAACTACAGGAAATAGAAGAAGTGATCAAATGAAGAGATAAGAGAAGCGATTTAGTGTTAAGAGATAAGGAATCTGTTGCAGAAAAAGATAGAAAAAGAACCCAGAGCATCTTACAGCCTGAGACAAAAAGTGAGAGAACTGATGAATAGCTATGCAAATGACTAGATGGCTTCAGATGCCTCTTAGAGTGCAGATATTCTTAAGACTTAAGGAAGATTTCACCCATTTTTGTGCCAAAAAGGTAGCATGCAATTTTTTCTTTTTGTGATTTGGCAAGATCTCTGGTTTTTATCACACTAAAATGGTTTCAATTTAACCTTGCTGCATCCAATGAATATGCCAATCACCACCTGAGCCACTTCAGTTCTGGCAGCCTAGTCTACCTGCTTGTGGTTCTGATGTCCTCAGTGGCATGACACTTGGGCATGTGAGCATCTGTATGGCATACCTTTACAGCAACATTCTCTACCCAGGTCTTGCCACAACACAGCAGCCCAGGTGAGTTTACTTCTGCACTGCCAGTTGGTCCGTTTCTATTGCTGTAGTCACCTCCACAGGGCATTTGCCACCATCCAGGAGTCCGTCTAGGGATAGAGTATCAGCCACTTTTCTCATTCAGCAATCCCTAGGGCCAGGTGGATGACTTCCATATCTGCAGACTGACTTGATTTGCTTTCTCCTTCAGTGGCTTCTGTGACCCATTGTGTGAGACTCCACACAGCAGCTTCTTTCCACTCCTGATGGTTTCCAACAACACGAGAGCATCCATCAGTAAACACACCATATTGCTTCTCATGTCGTGAGCCTCAGCACAAGCTACCTCCTCAGGCAGCGCTCTAAAATCTCTGCTTTCTGCCCAGTACACGATCTCTTCCAGGACTCGTGAGTAGTTAGGGTTCCCCATTTGGGCCTGTTGCATGATCAACACTACCCCCTTACTCCACATAGCTTCAGTTGCACGATGTGAAGAGGGGACCCTCCCTTTGAACATATAGTGCAGCGCACGCAATCATGATGCCAAGAGGAACTGTGCTTCTGTACCATCTCCTTTCAAAGCTGCTCAAATACCCTCATATGCTGCTAGTATCTCCTTTCTAGACAGGTGTATTTTGTATGACACTCCCATGAAATATAATTTCATTTACAAATAATTTATAATTAAATATATATTAAAGGTATTTAATGAAAATACATTTCAAATATATTTAGTGAAAATGTGCTGGACAATGTATAGTTTACATATATAACAAATACACATCTTTTCACAAGTAATTCTTACCCCTCATTGGCTTTGCAGGTTTGAGGAGAATGAATCTCTTCTATCTGTCATGTAGGTGGGCTGTTTTAGTCTCAGTAATGCAACATATAGTACTCTGTAGCATCAATATAATACAGAAATATGTTCAAATTCTTTCTCAACCTAGAAGAATCAGTGGTCCTAAAATAAAAATGCAATTATATTTAATTTAACATGTAGCTAGCTAATTCACAATCTGAAGTGAAATTTACTTTTATAAACTGTTGAGTCAGTGAACTGGATGACTCATTGCAATGGTATTTTCTTATTATATGATTTATATTAAGTTTCAGTAAATTATTTTTGCAGTATGTTTAATTTTCGTTTTGAAAAGTTGAATTATTGTATCATTCACAGTATGCTAGATATAAAATACAGCTTTTAGTTTCTGAGAAAAAAACATTCCCTGTGGTTTTGGACTTTAAATAATTAAGAAAAAATACTTTGGAAGGGGGGGAAATTCTGTGCATTTTCCTGAGTCAAATATACTCTAGTTCAAAGGCTCCAATGTAGACCTATGTGCTTGAACTCTTTTTTAAATCTATATTAATGTTATTGAATATAGCATAAGTCAATAACCTAGGACAAGCAGCAATGTAATCTGAAAAAGTAAAGGATTTCCTTTCCTAGGATAAGAAAACTGAAACAGAAGTAAGTGGCATTAAGTTCTACACCCTAAACCGTGACAGCGAGGAAGAGCAGCTGAAGATCTCAACGAGCCAGCAGTTTCAGCTGATGTGAACTACGCAAGTAACAAGTGATGAATGGGAAATAGACCAAAATTGAGGTCAAGCCTTGATTGTCATCAGAGTATCATCAGAGATCTTTGGGAGATTCTGCCTCATGAAACCAAGACTGGGTTTTCACAAGCACATGATTCAAAAATAATGTTTCTTTTCTAAAAACAGAAAAAAATCTGAGCAGAGCAGAAAAATGTAGCAACTGATAGAGCCTCGCCCTTTCACAGCTACTGCTGGAACATCATTAAATAAGATTTATTTGTGTGAAATTTCCTAGCTTCAGGCTGCAGCCCAACAATTCAAAAGCACTTCTTGACAGAAAAGAAAGTAAAACTGTATTTTGCCAACATAAATCAACTACAAATTGAATACTTGTTCATGCTAGAAATTGAAAGAGATTGTAGAAGTGAGATAACCTGCCTAAGAACACTATGATTGGAAATATGCCTGCTCCCAGCAAAACTGAGGAATCTGATTTGTAAATCAAAATGGCAAGGTATTTGCACACTTAGAATCTACAGTGTTTTCTACACTTCTTTAGAATTCATTGTAGTGATCTGCTGGAAGATCTTGGTTAATCTTTCCTGCTTTCACTTGGAATTGGAAAGAATAATAGTGGTGATTCTGATTTCTGTGTGCCGAGTCTCTAGTGAGGCACAGGGAATGGCCTTGTTTGCTGCTTGCCCCCCACTTCGCATGCGGTACAGAAACTCACTCCAGCTCAGTAAAGAACACTCTAATACTATGCAATTCATAGTGTTTCATGATAAATGCAGAATTATAACTGATCTCTCTCTTTCAAATAAAAGATGTTACCTCTTTCTGACATGAGCAGGTGGCAGAGAGTCTGGGGTCTTGTAAGTTATTTCAAATGGACGTAACCTGGCAGAGTCCAGCATATCTTTGACAAAAATTATTTTATTACAAAAAGTGTTCAAAGTAACCTTTCCTGAATGCAAAACAACAAGGGCAGGTTTTTCAGCGCACAGGTCAACATCCCTTTCTGAACAACACTTAGACCAAAATTTCTTGCTCCATTTTCACCCATGCCTGGTTCTAATTGCCTCTTGTAGACTTTTCTCTCAGCTATTTCAGTCATTCTGCACCCCACAGATCTGAAAACCATCACATAGCAAAACCCATTCATGCTGTGTCTTTATTTTAGATGGAAGCTGTTTTTGATATGGCCCTGTGTCCCAATGTTTATCTTCAGCAAAAGGCAGATAAATTCTGGTCTTTGGAAATAAAGAAAGAGCAGCATAATAGTTCTCATAGATTTTAGTGCTTCAGCTTCACAGTGATGTAGTGATAAAAAGGAAATGACTCAAGAGTGGCCACAGGCAGGCAGCACAACTGGACAGTATGGGTGCTGAAGGAAGATCAGCTCACTAGTAGTGCTCTCTTCGGAAATCCTGTCAATGGGTGACTGTCATAACACATACAACAAATAATAGTATTGATTCATGCTTAGCAAAACCTTGAAGCATGATATTACTTGTCTTTGACAGCGCATTGCTGGAATACTTTTTTCTTTGTTCTGTAATTAAAAACCACTATGTTTCCTAATTAGCCTTATCTGAGAAGGGAACCCAGTGTTCCTTCTAGTTTTGAACTACTATGGGCAGACATCTATCTAGATGTCTATGAGTGTGTCCACAATGCACGTGAACATCTTGAAGCCTTGATCTCAGAGTAAACTCTGCACGGATTCACCTGTAGACATGGTCATGATATACTCAATGCCAAAATATAAACTAGCTCCTGGTTGTTGTGGATGTTCTGACAAATGCTGCAAATCTTCAGTTCAGGCTTGGCACAATCAATCCACATACTTGGAAACTGAGCATTTTCAAATCACCATTTGAAAACATTCAGTTCCCATAGCGAACAAACTAGCTATGTATTTTTGTTGGGTGGTTTTTTTAACTAGTATATGTAATACTTACAAAAATATTTTGAAATATAAAATAAAAACCATGAGGGATTTTGAAGCAATGTTTATAATTGATTTGGATAAACTCAGCTTTTAGGATTACTTTCTAATTCTTTTTAAAATAACTGGATTATCTGAAGGATGAAGAAATATTTGACCTATATATTCTAGTTACTGTCTTTCTTTCTTCCATTTACTTGCCTTTAAAGTGTATTAAGACAAGCTAACCCATATAAATGTATTGCAGGATATGAGATCCAATTTTAGTCATGCAAAAAGTACCTGTGTACTAAAGGAAGACAGATGGACAGATTCTTATTTTAGCCCACATTACATGGCAGAAGGAAGCCAGTGGAAAGCAGGATTTAAATTTCTCTCTACCCCAGAACATTACAATCACAGAATTATCCCAGAAAATTATACTGAAGTAAGAAAGAGACAAAACAAGAAAGAAAAAACACAAACCTTCATGCTGCTTATACTGATACCTCTCATATCAGTGTTGTTTACAATGCTCATCAAAGCTATGAACTTAACATATTACCAAGGAGAAAGACCAGAATGCGGCAGCTTAATCTGTCGGTGAATTTCACTTCCTGTAGGGACGACGTGACAGGCAGGTGAGAGACGAACACATGGGGAAATTGTTCTTTACTAGGAAAAAAACGAGATGGACATTGTGTAAGTGAATATTACTGAAGCACTGGTCCAAGAATGTGAAGTAATAATCCTTTTGCAATGAAGGACTACAGCTAGCTCAGGTAACCTGTTCCACAAGTCTAAAGAAATGTGAGTCTCTTGACTGTGCATCAGACCTTCTTGCCACTGCATGGACTGGCATGCAATGGCATGAGGTGAGGCTGCAGGGGTACGGTCCCAGGGCAGACATGCAGTGGAAATGGTGCCCTGTCTGACCACAGTTCCAGTAAAGCCATCTTAAAGTACCGATGAGGTGAGTCTCCTGCATCTGCAAACACAACAGATCTTTTTCTTCATTCTCCTGTATCTTGCTTCGACCATCCTTACGTTCCTTCTTTCTTTGATTAACACATCGATTTATATAGCACACTTAGCATACCCATCCTCTCTCATCCACGTGAAATGCACAGCATCTTCAATGCTAAATGGCCCAAATGGAAGAATTTCTGACTGGCCTAGAGAGTTGTGAGCTTAACCATTAACTTGAACTTTTCTTCTACCTGCCATTCTCTGACATATTTCACTGAGAAGTCACTATCATTATGAGCACGGGAAAAAAATGTGCGAAATAGAAAGACGGCACACGCACACTCCTTTAGTGCTCTTTGATTTCTCTTCCTCCAAGTGAATTAGATGCCGCATTCCCTACCTCTGAAAGAAATATATTGAATTTGGAGAGAAAACAGCCAACAGTAATATTTCATTTTAAGAATAAAGTCACGATTTTATTTTTTTGACTACTGATGCATCATTTCCCCACCAGATGTAGACATTTCCAAACTGGAACAGGGGAGGGCACTAAAGAGTTACACATGGATCTGAAAGCTGAAGGAATGCTTTGCCCAACATGTAAATTAGCTCTTAAATGATTTCAGACTCATCATGTATAATTCTTGAACGAAAAAGAAGCTTTTCTACAGCCCATTTTAGTTGATTGAACCACTTCCTTGGTCTTTGGGAAAAGCTGCTGAAGCCAAGCCTTGCTCTTCTGTTTTACCATCTTTCGGCCAAGTAAGGGAAAATACATCCTTGCCAATAGTTTTCTAAGAGCATGTTGGTCTCAGAGATGTAGAAACATGGTGCTAACCAGACCATGGTAAGTTTAGGCACTGCTTTCATTTGTCTCTAGTCAGTCATACTAAGTTTTAGTATAAAAAAAATGTTTCTAAGGTCCTTGCTCTAACTGGGCAAATACCACTAAAGAACTGACACGTTTAGCTAATGGGTTGCAACCCTCTTTGCACTTCCAATAATTCTGCTGCGAGGTTATTTACAAATTTGCTACACTTGCTTAGGACTTGGCTCCTTGTGGGAAGCGACGGTCCATCTTCATGTGCAAAGTGAGTATGTTTTGTCAACTGAAATGAACAACACACATCTATTTACATAATTAACTACATAAGCTCACAGAGTGTAAGAAGCTGAGACAATTCTTCCCATTATCTGCCTGTCAGAGTGTACTGTCACAACTGAGAACATGCACTGAAGTCCTTCTTTATAAAAGGACAACTGAATGAAAACTCTGTTTTAATTATAGCAACTTTCTTTTAAAGTAGTGGATAATTCTGTAACCAGTGGTAACATTTGTAATGATGCAGGCTATAATCAGATCTCATGCATTAGTGAAAAAACTTCTTGCTGCAGAGATCAAAAAGGCTTTACGAATAGGCATTCAATGGATGTAGAAGGTTCTGTATTTCGCTGGAGACCTCTTACACTATCTTTCATACCACACAACATGTAATAAAAGGTGAAGTAAACCTGGTGTGTTGGTCAATCACAGGATAGTTATGAGGCAACGCTATGCAGTGCCTGTTATTTTTAGGACACATGAGGAAAAACAATTCTAACAGAGATGGAGGGGTCTGAATGCCGCTTTACAGGCCACTGATACAGTTCTGGTCCACAGTCCTGGTCAGACCTGACCAAAAAGGTGAGATAAAAGTGAAGCAGATCAGAGGAAGGGTGACAAGGAGCCCTGCAACCTTGAGATGCTGAATGTCTTCTATACAATGAACACATATCGACTCAACCTTGGGCCTGGTCTTGATGTGCATCCAGCTTTTCTCCATTTCGTAGTTGTCTCTAAAAGAAAACCCATGTGCACAGGCTAGACAAGAACCACGTTGATTGGTGCTTCAGGAAGAGGTTGACTTTTTGGATATCTCCAAGAAAAGTCTGGGAAGGAACGACTGCCTCCTATAAGTGCAATAGAAAGCAATATTGGAAAAGGGATAGACTAATTTAACTTGTGCAACAATGTTGTCATAAAAACATATAATAAAAGACTGATGGTAAAGAAAATGTGGCTGCAGGTTAGAAGACTGTCACTAACAAAACTGCATAGCAGCAACAACAGATGCCCTAGGGTAGACCAGGTTCCTCCTAGCCACCGGATGACATCCTCCTTATTAATGTTTTAGAAGGATTATCACACACATTGAGCTAGGGAACAAAGAGAGGCATGGAGGAACATGCCTGCCTGGAGAGTCCGAGAAGACTCCAGCTCATGCAAAGGTGCGGTGGCACAAGCCTTCCAAGAACTCACTGCCCCATGGCCAAGCTCTGCTCTGGTTTTCAGAGGAGTACAAGCTCACTGCCTGCCTTAGTGGTACAGACAGGCAACTCCCCTAATGGCTCATGAAACTTGTTTCTCTCTCCATGATCACAGTTTCCCATGACAACCATGTTTCTCCATAGGGACACCACTCCTGGCTGCCAAGAGATGAGTGTTCGTGGGTGCAGAAATTTCACAGGAGCTGGACCTGTCCCCAGCAGATGGGAATGGTTTGGGTGGTCATGGTGTCCAAAGTATACACAAAGCCAATCCATTTTTCCACTTTTGAAAGAAGCGACAACCAAGACTCACTGCAAGCAGAAAAATTAAAATTCTTTTGAATTTCAAAACACAACGAGGTGTCGCTTTTCTTAAGATTGTACCAGGAGCTTGCAAAAACAAGGATGAGCTGTGCGTGAGTGGAACAGAAAACTGGAATCACAAACCCACACTGCGTAACAATAATTTTTTTTAAAGAGATCAGGCTGCTGTGCTACCGTATCAACACAGACTCCCCAAATCAATTGTAAGGACATTGCCATGAAAAACAGGAACAAGGGAAGCACTCTGGCTGCTTGGCCTTCCCAGGAGCCGCGGCGGGTTCTGCAGACGAGCCACCCCCCGGCACTGGGGGGGGCTGCGGGTTATTTCCTCAGTGCGCTGTGCTGCCCTCACCCACTCCTTCCGATTACACACCCCCTTTTGTGCGTCGGGGCTTGAAGCGGGGGGAGAGCGCCTTGTGTGTTTGGTGGTTTTGTTCCCTTCATTACCATGCAGACAATATTCTGCTGTTCTCAAGGAAAGTCTGGGATCCCTACTCTTTTCCCAGGCTTTCTTCTTGCCCATGAAAAGAGGAAAAACAACGAGGAGCCTGTTTGGCTCCGTCTGCCCAAGCCGTGGGCTGACGGTGATGTAACGCTGGGCCCAGCGCTGACTGGCTGCAGCCAAACTGGTCATGCTCTGTCCACGCATGGCACGGCCATCGGCTGGCGGCCACCTCACACCTCGGCCCCTGCCGCCGCACAAAGGCTCCGAGGGGGGAGCATTCAACAGTGAACAAAGCGCCAGCCAAGCATGAAGATGAAGGGCATCTCCCCCTCGCACAGAGATGGCTCCCAGCCCTCGGCCCAGTGCCTGCCCGGACCTCGTGTGCTTCCTGGTTCACACAGGGCCACCGGCCTGGGGCTGCGGNTTCAACAGTGAACAAAGCGCCAGCCAAGCATGAAGATGAAGGGCATCTCCCCCTCGCACAGAGATGGCTCCCAGCCCTCGGCCCAGTGCCTGCCCGGACCTCGTGTGCTTCCTGGTTCACACAGGGCCACTGGCCTGGGGCTGCGGAGGTGATGGTGATGGTGATTATTATTAGTTGGTGGGACAGGATTTTGTGAAATTGAGGCTGGTGGGGGAAACAAGCACAGAAGGAAGAAAACCAAATTTGTTTTTGTTTCACAGGATACAAGGCCAGTTCTCAACCGATGTAAATCAGCACAGCCTCACCGCCTTTGGCAGCAGGTATATTCAATACATATCAGCACAAAAGCTGGTCCACGATGTCAGATGACTGAAGGCGCTTTACCTCTACAACTGTTTCACGGTTCCTTGTTGGACAATTAGCAAGCTAAATGTCTACTAACATCTATTTCAACAGAGACACTTAGGCAGTGCATTTAAAACCAGTTTGCATTTTTTTGCCATCTTAAGACATTTCATTTTGCCCAAAAAGTGTTCATTATTCTCATATGCAAAAAAAAAAAAATCCTTAGTCAATCCTTTGGTGATTGCTTATGATCGACTTTTCAGTTTTAATTTTCAAAATTAGATACATTCTTATAACTAGAGATAGGTTACCACAGAAACACCCTTCATAATTCTCACACTTGCCACACACCTGACACAGAAAGGTGCTATAAAGTATTTGAGGTTCCTTCACAGCAGAAGGTAGTAAATACAGGATATATGTTTGTTAACTAACTTGCAACTAGCTTTGCCTTTTCAGTCCTCATTCTGCCTTCACTCAGCCCATCAAAGACTGACTCCCCTGGTGACGCATCCAAACATTTTGTTGCTCACAATAGTTACAGCCTCTTGACAGATCCACGGGTAATGAAAAACAAAGGAAGCTTGCAACTTATTTCAGAGAGGCAAGACCCTGACAGCATATAACCAGATTTTTCTAAGGAAATATTAGACCTTAAGAGAAAGGGGAGGAGGACGGGTGGAAAGGATTAAGCACTCCATGTTATCTGAAACATCTCTCACCTAAAAACTGGATCAACTTCCGAAGTACCAGTCAAGTTACCTTTCAGATTCAACTTCCCAAGACAGAATATCATTTAAACTTGCATAATAGATGTCTGGCAGCGTACAGTTTCATCCTTTTAAATGCCTTCCAGAGTCTTGAGTTTGAAATGTGCTGTATTTAAATTCAGTCTAATTAAAGGTTGGAAATTGATTCATTAATTGTTAATTATAATGGAAATAAATGCCCAGATACTTGATCTACATGCCTTTATACTCATTAAAACATAGAGTCAAAGTACAAATAAACAGTAAAGCCCTACTAAATAAACCTGTGCTTATCACCCAGCAACACAAATATTCATTTCAAAAAAGCCCTCCCCTCAAGTTTTTCATCAGCCTTTTTAAGTGCTTCCAAATACATTCGTAAGCTTCTTTCTATTACAGACCATTCCTCAAGAGTATGCAGGTGCTGCCTACTTCTGCAGCTCAACGGCATAAAGTGCATGCACATGCACATAAAGTGTAATGAACATTTTTATTCAGGAGATCAGAAGTTGCCTTCCGGGCAGTTCAGTCTCTCATTTCCAGGTATTGGCTTTTGGAGATTGACATATAAAAAAAAGATGAAGCCAAAACTGAGATATGACAGCAAACCGATGCATCCACTAGTACATTCAAGGTCTGTCTCTCTTTACCACGTTATACCTCACACATGCACACACACACACATGCTTATGACAGCAGGAAACGCACGCAGCAGAGGGGCCACAACTGCACTAGTCAAACCAGATATTAGAAGTGCTTGAAAAACAGAAGAAAAATCTCTTAAAAAGTAAAACTAAAAATAAAATAGCTGCAGAATTCCCTGAGCCTGACACTGTATGCTTTTACACAAAATGGAGCTGGGGAGTGGAATGCTTGGGGTTGGTTTGTTATTGAAAGCAAATTAGAAAAACAACAAACTAGAAAATTGGAAAGTCTTCTCCCAAGCAGTTTTCTTTGCTAATTGATCTGTCTTCATCATTAGACTTTTTTATTTTCCCATAATACCAAGCTACCTTATATGACCTCTCCCTTTTTGTTCATGGTACTTTTAGCCTCAGGGCTTTGCTCTTCACTGCTGCTAGCTAACAAAGACTACAATTAGAGCAAGGTGTTACCTGCAGCCCTGTGCTGTTAGGATTCTCATTAAGATTTAGCAATTCACAGTTCAATCTGATTCTACCTTACTGCCAGTAATTCCTTGCCAAAGCCACTTGCCAACCATGAAATCTGAAAACTTAACAGTGACTTCTTCAGCACTGGAATCTCCAGCCCCGTTCTGGGCATCTCTTTTATCTCATCTGGGCAATGGCACCTCTTTTATCTCTTCTACCACCCCCAGTTTTTCACTGGGTCCCCGATTTACAACGTCGAGAATTGCTTGAGCTATAATTTTTAACAATTAAACACTTCAAGCAACATACAGAAAATGTGTCCAGAGACGAGGAAGATGAGGCCTACGAGCTGCCACGTGGCTTTGTTTTTATGCTTATGATTGTATCCCATATTGTAACAATATTTCCTATGCAAAAACTACTCAGTTTTGGTTCTGGTAGTGACTGAAGAGCAGCAGGACAAATGGAAGATCTTGAGAACAGATTACATTCAAACAAACCACAGAATACTTAAATGGGGCACTACACCACTTGTGAATCCTGTTTTGCTCTGGTAAAATCTGCAAATGATGTTAAAAAAAAAAAAGTACAAATCTTCGTAGGCCTCCAGATTAAAAAGAAGGCATCTGCCTGTACTTACATGAATATATGTTTGGTTGTTTTTAACAGCATTATGTTCCATTGCCAGAGAATAAAAATTTCAAGTTCCAGAGAGGCAGAAGGAAGAAGAGGCTTTTCATTCTGCTGTGAGATGCTGGGTTTTGTACTTGTTTTGCGTGTGGGGACTCAAGCTTTCATGCTGATGGGGAAGGAAAATAGTTCTTTTTGGAGTATTTTACGAAGGACTATCAATCATTTCAGTATGAGCCTGAAGCAGAATGGGAGCAGAGGAGAGGTCACGCACAAAAGTGGTTGTGCTTCAAGCCACGCAACGAATGGAGATTTGACTGTGGGAAAGGAGATTCACATTCATGCAGACCCTGAACTTGGCCTTACAGAGCAGATAAGTGTTGCTTGTGCCTGCAGTGTCCTCTCGCTAAGGGTCTACCACCTATAAAATAAATCCCGTAATGAAAGCAGATCACCCCATAATGTGGTCCTGGAAGGGGTTGATTGAACTAATATCTCTTGCTTACAAATGTACTGTGGGGTTACCATAGTTCAGGCAGCCTCATTAAAAACAGTGCAAAATGCGCAGAGCCTGAATGGAGATGGAATGAAAGCCCTATAGAAGGCTGTTGCACATAATCCACTTGTTACTATGCTTCGGGCAAACAAAGGAGCACATTGTTTATCGAGTTGCTTTCTGCCAGCAGCAAAACAAATTCTTACATGATTCTAGTGAATATTTGACAACATTCAACAAAACGAAGAGCATGCCTTCTTCATAGTGCTAGTAATTCATAACTGGGAGAGGGAGGAAGGCGAATAGAGAGAGAGTAAAAAACTGAGATCAGGTAATTAGTAACATCTGTACAGGGAAACTGAAATTCTTACTGACTCTGAGCAGTCGGAGATCTGCAATGGAAAAGGGAATGAACTTTTTCATTATTTTACATGCATTGCATGTAGTATATATAAAGTTTAGGATCTATTCCCTAACCACTAAATTCAAGTGGTTTATTATTTTGCATACTAGTAGGTGACAAAGTCTCACTAAGTTTGGATAGATAAAAATAAGAGGATACTCTTGAAACAAAAACTGGCCAGATGATGAAAACCACAGCGGCAGGCACTGAATGAAGCAATGAATTTAACAAGTATAGGACCTGTCTAGCTACGCAAATGAAAAAGTTTAAAATTAAATTGCTCTTTCTAATTCTACGTTTTGCATATATGTGAAGGCTTTACTCATCCTGGAAAATGAATTGAAAACATAGTTTGCAGTCTATGTGTTATTTGCTTTCTCATATCCTGGGTTAAACGATGTAGATGCAAATATCACACTGACCTCACTGGAGCTGCAGCTAATTCTAAGCATGTCAACACGGGTGTCAACCTAGCCAATTAGCACTGGTTAATTCACATTTTTCACCACACCTTGCTTTCTTTTCCAGGAACTATGTTTTCAAGAGTACACTCTCATCACTTATATATGTGAACAAAAAAAAAAAATTATCCTGAAGCCGGATTTCTAAAAAGACAACAAATACTCCTTATGCTGGCATAAATGGAGAGGTGGTTTCCATGCCTAAACAAAGGAAATACATGGAGATTATTCTTCAAGCTGACCAAGCAATACACTACACAGAGCTAAATCCTTTGCAATTTAAGGCAGGACACTGGTCTGTCACCCTGCCTACAATCATGCAAGGTGTTGGAAAAATTTATCACTTCAAAACAAAGTCAAGAAAAGTGGGTTCAGAGACACAGTCCAAAAAAACCTATCATGAGGTTTTATTCAGCAGCAGTATAATAACGGTCATCTAACTGCAGCTGAAGCAAGAGATTTTCACCTCCTCTGGTTGTGATATGACTTACTGCAGGTGAAGTGGCAGGGTCTCTCTCAAATAGCCTTAGCTCTCCTTTCGGGTGGGACAGCAAAGCAAAGAGATCCTGAATGCAGTTAGGGGCCTCAGAAGGGAATCAATGTATCTGCAAAGGAATGGCACGCTATGAGGCCCTGACTGTTAATACAATCTTTGTCCCATGAGGAGAAGTGGCTGCAAAACATGGCCTGGTGTAAAGATGTGAAGACAGCGCTAGGGTAGATATGCAAATTTCTGTGGGAAAACATCCCCTCGAAGGCATTGAGAAGCACCGCCATGTTTTGACATAAATCATTAGGTAAGACGGGATCCTATTTTCCATCCAAAGGGCACTCCAGAAGAGGGGGGGGGGGGGGGCTGGGGGCTACCCC
>VZSC01003168.1:0-15150 GCA_013398225.1 Steatornis caripensis | reverse complement strand
TTTCCATCCAAAGGGCTGCCCAGAAGGGGGGGGGGGGGGTGCTGAGGGCTACCCCTCTTCCATGCACAAACAACCACTTTTGCCTCTACCCAGCTGATGACACAGCAATCACTTTTCTGTATAATTATACAAAAGCAGCAATTATGGTTAAGGTATAGAAATACTTTCTTTTCCATCGAGCCTTAGAGGGGTAACTTAAAAATCCCTGAGTAGAGAGATGGGCTGAGGAGAGGGGTGGTGGCCGCCTAGCTGGCTGCTGACAGCGGGGAGCTTGTGTTACCGCAACGAGCAGAGGCACCTACTGAGCAACCAGGAGGTCTCCAGCACCAGCACCCACCCCCGACTGAAAACCGCACAGATGCACGCCCCAATGAGCTCCCTAATGCACGCCCCAATGAGCTCCCTAAACGTGTTCTGCTCTCCCCTGCTGCTCTGCCAGCCTGCCTCTGACTCGCTCCCCAAGCAAACTCCCTGCTCCTGCTCCTCCTTCCCCTGACTGGACTTAAGAGAAAACTTCCATCTCCTACTAATATGAATCCCTCCATCCATCCCTGGAGCCTCACACGGCCACACACGCTATGAATAACACCCGCCGCTTCCCCCGTGGGTCACTCTGAGGGGAGGGCTTCACCCATACAAATATTTAGCAACAGTTTTCAGCAGTAAATTCCCAGAATCACATTGGATGGCACTGTGGGCTGGGGGCAATATAAGTGATGAATGGGTCCTCTGCAGAACAAAACCTCCTGAGCTCTGTCACCAGATAGTTGCTATGGTTTTTTGACACTGCTTAGCAGAAATTTGCTTTGGCCAGGGGGGATTGGAGGAGGGGAGAAATGCAAAAAATGCTACAGAAAAGTCCTGCATTGTAGACTGGCAATTATTCTGAGCAAAATTCTGTGCCTGTCTAGAATTTCAAGCTCTGTATAAATGCTTTCAATTAGATTTAAAAAAAAAAACCCAAAACAAATGAGGAGACTTTGTTAAGAACAGACAGCTTGAAACATTTCTTGTTAGCTATCAACAAAGTGTAAGAAATGTTGGAAGGTTTCGGCTAGGCTGATATAAAAACAACATCAAATATCCCCCCCCGTGAGACTAAGTTAAACGTTCTTTGCAGTGACTCAATTAAAGCTAGGCAAAATGCACGCTTCATTGCAATCAGCTGCAACAACTTCAGAATCTTTTAGTGGGATATTTCACCAAAGTCTCAAGTTTCAACTGGTTTAAAAATGCTTTGTGACAGATGGCATTTTTCATAGGTGTGAAATATTCTAATATATGGGACAAGCTCTGCCTGAAATGACCAACAAAATAGGAACGAGATGTTGGCCGGGGAAGGCTTTTCACAGTGTCTAAAAATGGATGCTTCCCATTTTATAAGGCATAAAAATGCCAAAGCAGCATGCAAGAGTTTTAAGGTACCTTCCCCATCTGGAAGAAGAGTCTTTCTACATGTATTTTGAGCGACACAACTACAGGCTTTTATCACCACCCCCACTTGAAGGAAGATCCTGCTAGACTGAAGATTTTGGGTTCAATGCTTATGCAAGAGCCTAGAGAAACTGCTATCCTTTAGCAGCCTCAGGCATTTCTAAATTGCCTTGTAACCTCCAAAATCTGCAAGATGAAGAGTGCCCCACCTCCCTAGAAACACTGTGTAAGGGGTGTCCATCTATAGTCAACAAACATCAAACCAGAAGACCTGGGAATCGCAATTCATTGGGGTTTGTACACTGAAGTCCATCGGTATGTATTTATGTGCCATAAATCAACACTATACAGGTGAACATCCGGGATAGCTTACAAGGGGAAGCAGGATAGCTGTGTTGTCACATCACTCTGGCTGTCACATCACTCTGGCTACCAGGGGAATTATTCCAGCAAAAGCGGTGTCCTGATACAGGTACTCTACCACTGCTACCTGAGTCTGCTTCTTCAGTTCCAGGTAGGACTGCATTACATCCCACAGAAATATTTTTTAGGTGTTTTTGAAAACCCATCCCTGAATCTCAAGCAGGACTATTCATTACTTTGTTAATTAACAAACACATCGCTTCACTAATTTCAGTTCTCCAAAGTCAGTTTTTGCCAGCTGATCATGCGGCCCACACAAACTATCAAAAATCATAGATTATATAGGACAAAAAAAGCTGCTGCAGTGAACCCATGTACTGCATTGGGCAGGCAAAGTGTCAAACTTTCTAACATGTGGGAGTTGTTCTTGAGAATTGCTTAACAGCTTTCAGTGGAAAATGCTGTGTCAATACCATAATTTTTTATATAAATGTAACAGATCCAATGCAGATTTTCATTTAGAAAGTTGTTCAGTTCCAGGGTAGAAGGAGAAAGCATAGTCAACACCATGACAGATGCACAGCAAGTGCTTGAGGGGGAAGGCGGCAGGCTCAGGTGCAAATCCCCACTTTGCATTATCTTCCTGCCTAAAACATCAACAAGGTCTTGGTTTTATTCCAGTGGGAAATACTGAAACCTCAGGACGCTTTTCAGGATTGGAAAAACGTTTTTTGCCCAGCTCCATATTTGAAACTTCTCTGGCTTAGTTACTCCTGATGTCTGAGTGGTTGCTTTAAAATCCAACAAAGAGTTCACAGGGTATGAGAACAGAGCGTCCAATATTCTTTCCAAAAGCAAGCTGGAAGACATGATGGAGGAATATTTCTGTAATTAGCTGTAGCGCATTTGACAGGTAGGTTCAGATCACAACTCGATAGAAATGCAGATAATAGAAGGAATTTTCCAGACAGTCTTTCAGTATAGCTCTACCACTGAAGGCAACGTAAGTTGCAGTTGAAAAGCTGTAATTTGGCCACATCTGTAAACACACCCATGCCCTTTCCACTGCTTCCGTAAGTGCTTGGGGCACATTTCCAGACGTTTTGCTCTTCAACAGTTTTGGTTTTAGGTGATTCCCTTGTTATGGTTTCAGTCATCCACCAACTGCATGTTCCATCCTACTTGCGACCACTCTCCTGGTACCTGCTTCTGCAGGAATTGATGCATNGAAGGCAACGTAAGTTGCAGTTGAAAAGCTGTAATTTGGCCACATCTGTAAGCACACCCATACCCTTTCCACTGCTTCGCTAAGTGCTTGGGGCACATTTCCAGTCGTTTTGCTCTTCAACAGTTTTGGTTTTAAGTGATTCCCTTGTTATGGTTTCAGTCATCCACCAGCTGCATGTTCCATCCTACTTGCGACCACTCTCCTGATACCTGCTTCTGCAGGAATTGATGCACGGTGCTCAGTAGCACACCGGCAATGTCCATTCAGTGCAGTGTCTTTACCATTCCCACAATCATCAGAAACTAATTAAGCATACATACGACGGTTAACATTTTTGGTTACTTTTTCTCTATGTGTTTTCTTTGAATTTCTACAGTTATGATATTTCACACACAGTATGAAAAAAACATTAATTTCACACTGGGCTTCATTGCCAACCAGCAAATAACAAAACTGGTAGAATTCCTAGGCAGGATATTCCTCTGGCAGAACAAGAACACTGGGGCTGACAGTTGACAAGTGAATTATCTAAAGCAATTTTTCTTGTTGAAAGCTGTAGTGGTGTCTTCGTTTGAACTAGAACAGAACCAATTCTCCTTTCAGTAATCTTGCCTTTCAGTTAAGTCTCTTCTAAGTGACTGCACTTTCTGAAGTTAACAACATATTTTTCAGACAGTGTCTGCTTCTAGAATTGATAACTCTTGATGTTTATAGTTATTACTACGGTAACAGTGTTAACTGTATGCAGAAAGACTCTTGCTTACATTCATTCCTGTAGAAATCAAGATTTCTTATGTGCCATAAGTGAAAGGGCATAAAATGGTTGCACCTGCAGGGAGGAGCAGGCTGGACAGGCGACCCAAACCTGACCGGAGTATTCCATCCCTTACGCATCATACTTGGTATAAAGCTGAGGAACCACACTCTCTTCTATGGTCAGCATCTGAGGATGACTTTGTCCATTTCTTCAGCCTTCAACCTCTATCCCTGCACTTCTGAATCCAGTTCCTGTCCGCCACTGAGCCCAGTCTGGGACTTTCCCAGGGCCTGCCCTGCAGCATCCAAGGGTGACCTGATTGTCATCGGGGGAGGTTGATATTGGTTTTGTATATATTTGTATATATTTCATTATTCCCCATTTATATTATTACACTTTTTTCCAATCATTATTGTTTTATTAAAGCTGTTTTAATTTTTTCCCAACCCTTAAATCTCTCTGCCTTTTCTCTTTCCCTGGGAAGGTAAAGAGTTAATAGAGAGCATCTGCCCTCTGTTTAATAGCCAGTGCAGCCTTAAACCTTTGACAGGTGGTAAACAGATAAAAGATAGTCTTCAGCTTTTGGAAAATAAGGAAGAAAAGCAACTAATTTTGTTTAGACAGTTACAGTCCTTTTCTTTATTGGCATTGTCATAGTTTCTCTTGAGTGGGCATGAGAGGGTCTTCCAAGAGGTTTTATTCTTAGACTGATGTGGCAGCTCACCTTCTTGAGATTGCTGTTTCCATGGAGGTAATCTACCTGACAGCGTTAAGCTAGATACTTGTCCTTGAAGATGCTATGAGCTCATCATTTGTCCACACAGGAAATGGACCACAAGGGACTACACCTACTTAGTTACCTATTTCTGTCTTTAGACAACTGAAGTTCATCACCTCAATTTTACTAACAATATGTTCACTCACTGCCTGTCTCCTCCAGTCATTTCAATTTCTTCAGGCTGGCAAGTGAAAAACAATAGAAATTATGAGATCACATCCAGACACTACCAAGTGCCTCAATCTACAGCAATTAACATTGGCCTCTGGGTGCACCTTCACTTTAGTTTGGATCAGGAGCACAGCTTTGAACAGTTTACTGATCATCCCCCCCTTACTGTGCTTTTCTTCAAGTTGCAGAGTGCTCTTGGAGAGTGCTCTTTCAGATGCAGTGAGGCTGCATTTCAAGGGCACATCTGACATCCTCCAGCTGCTAATGAAATGTGCAGCAGTCACATCAGCTCACCACCTCACACCAACTCTCCTGTTAAAGAAGGCACTCCTAAAAGGCTGCAGTACCTGTTAATGTAGACATCAGTTCAGAGAGTTAACTCCAGGAGACAACGAAAGCACAGAAACTAAGTGGAAAGAGACACCAGCCTGCTTAGGGATAGATCTTTGCTTTCCATTGCATCCCTTTTCTGCTGGCTAGATGAGCTGGACTCTGAGGATCCCTTCTGTAAGCTCCAGTTCTTCCCTGGATATGGGCTGAGACCTGCACCTACCACAGGGTTCAGGATTCATCAAGTGACATGGCCTCTAGGAGCCAGCACTCATGTAATACCCAGAGAAAGTGTGCTACATGGCAGTACTGCTACAAAGAAGTAGCAGTACTTCCTTCAAAAACTACTTACCTTTAAAAACTAGAACAAAAATCCTAGAATATTTGAGAAATTTCTCTCCTTGTTTGTATGCCTCAAATTTAATTGTACATAAATAAAAAGCTTTTTAGTCCACTAGGTGGTGTAATTTGTCTTTCTGTCAAACGTGGCCTTACACTATTTCCCCAATCCTCTATTCAAGATGGGGCCACAAAAAACCATACCAGAAGTGAAATGGAAATCTGGTCTACAGCAGTCAGCAACTTTATCGGGTCACATCTCTTTGGCGGTTTCCAATTCCTTAAAACAGCTTCTGTCAGGAAAGGATAACTTACCTTTAGAACATTCCTAGATCCATAAAGGAATAAAGTAGAACCTGAAGCAAGAAAATCACGGTCGCCCTCTATTTCCCCCGTTCTCTCCTTGGTTTACGTCTGAGTTACAAGATGATGCAGTCAAACATACTTTCTTAGTCAGTTATACTTGTACTTGCATGAGTAGAGTCACATAAAGGAGAAAAAGAAAATGCTGGACTGCATAACAGGATGTATCTTGGGAGAATATGCCCTGGCGAAATGTAATCCTGGTGGCTATATCCTTCTGGCTGAAACAAAAACCACCTCCTTGGCCGATGCCATCCAACTCTTAGCTTCAGCTGAAGTCCAGATTAAAAAAACAGTATGTCTGGATCATAGCTTACTATTTAGGCATCTGTAGGCATTTATTTGCTCTTGCTCACTAAATAACATCTACTGACACACATACAAAAAACAGAATCTAGGAAGCAAGATACCCAACAACCCATCAGCAGCATACCACTCTTCTTAAAGTTCTGTAGCTGCTCATCTGCCATGTGGTTCATCTCTCCCTAAAGTTCAGCAATAAAGTCCTTAATGGAAGAATACTACTAGATAATTTGTATAGTGTTTCCAGGGTGTCTGGTAGGTATTAAACAGAAGTCACAGAACTCACAGAAACAAACCAGTACAAGAAAAGAGACCGTTGTTCAAAGCACAAGACTGAATTGCACAAAACCCATCTGGCAAATTGGAGCAGGCTCAGCTATCCTGTCAGCTTCAATTGCCCTTATGCTATCCTCCCACAACTTTGCTTGTTTGCCCTTGGGGAACAGATACTGGTAACACAGGCATTTTTAATGAACAAACCCATGAGAAACACAACCAAGAAACATATCCAACACAGAGGGAATCAACAGCTTTCAGCGCTGAAACTTTCTGGTACTTCCTCACAGTCACAGTCCATACAGAACCCACATTAATTCAGGTTGTTTACATATCCAGATACATTCGAGATCAGCCAGAGTGGATAGCCCTTAGCAGTTCACATGCCCACCATACTGTCTCTAAGCATGGAATTTAAAATACAGGGCTGCCTCCTGTGCATTATTAATGGCATTTCTAAACATTAGTGCCACTGGAGGATTTGTTTCTGCGTGCAAATTTAACCAATCAACCACTTCCTCTCTGGATGATTGATGCATAACAAATCTGAGGTATCTGCACCTACAGTCATGAATACTACAGACTTTAAAAATTTGTCTGGAAATATTCCGCTAAATACTTCAAGCTCGGGTGGAAACAAAACCAGAAAGTTCCTCAGCAGCTACAGTAAAGGCTTTAATCTCGTGCAAATAAAACAGCAACTGGATTTCTCTCATCTACATTTGTCTCATCCCACTGCTACATTTCCGGTTACTCTGGAATAGTATTATCTAGAGTAAAGTCTGAATGGTATTATATTGATGAAAAGTTCCAAAGTATAGCTCTTGATGTGACAGAAAATAGGTAAAGGTCCTTCTTGGATATACACACTAGATAAATGGCCTTCTTAATATTACCATCTTGTGCACACATTTAATCACAAGAAGAAGTGGCCTGTGCAATCGCAAATTCATATATGTAATAATCTTCACATTAAGTATTAGACTGCTCTATGAAAAGAGAAGCTTGACAAACACCATGACAAGTACATGTTTACCTGTGCTGCACAGAGAATGTATATGCTATGCCCAGTTAGTGATGTTGATCAATTTAAACCTGATTTATGGCCCGCTGCAAAATCTGCTTGATAGCAGTACCGATGTACATAGCTTCATCATAAGAAAAAAGCACTTTGTGCTAGGCAAACACACACACTCTGAAAAAATGCATTAAGTATTTACAGGATGGAAGTTTGTGCTTCATTAAGTCACTTTCACGCTGTCGTTAGAATACGCCCCTAAACGGAGGTGGGTTTAAGGGGTTAAGAAGGAAAAGGAAACTTGGCACAGGGAGATACTGGCATTACATCAACAACATAACTGCACTCCAGTCTCAGGAAATGCAGGTTCTGCAGATTTCAGTTTGCAAATTGTGACAGCAGATGGTTGAAACCTGCCCCCATACAAATCCCATGCCTGAAATGGCATTGCCTACATTTACACACCCTGAGAAGAGACACTTGGATTTCCAAAGAACTGAGTGAGTAAATTCTATTCCCACATACTGGGATGCCTGTTACAGAACGTACAGGACACCTGGAACAAAATCAAAGTTATCTGGCCACTATTACACAGCCAATAAACTTTTATTGAGATGTGGAAGGAAAACATGTTTACAAGAATGATTTGGGATATTTATTGCTCCCCTGAAATTCAGAGAAGTCCCAGAGGCTCCCTGTCAGCATGTCAATGCTTGAGCAAAAGGATGAGCAGATTCTTCAGACTAAAGTCAGTATCAGCATAAACTGCACAGAGACTTCATCTCCACGTTGCTTCCCGATTGATACAATCTGTGTATGAGGAGTAATCCAAATATTGGATTGCACATATTTGGCAGGTCTTGCACCCCTCTTCACAGACAATGGTTTTGTCATAACTCACAATGAAGTTACTGTAATACTGCTCAAACAGTGGGCTGTGTGGCACAGACAACCGCTTGGCCAATTCATATAAGCTTTCTGGCTTCAAGTCTTCAATGCTGTAAGCTTTAGTCAGGATGTATTCTAATTTCCAGTTCGATTCATTTTTCTTGTTGGCATCTCTGAGGTCCAAGTAAAACTGCCAAAGATCCTACAGTTAAAAAAAAAAAAAAAAAGAAAGAAAAAATAGTCACGGCTGTATTGCTTTCTTCCCTGCTTCATTAAGTCTCTAGAGTGATATATTGATTAGGAAGCTGTCACTCCTCATTATTCACAACTGAATAGAAGGTCACGTCCCACCCCAAGAGCTGGGCTTACACCCAAAGCTGGTACTTGCAGTGCAGTAATGGTGGGGGGATGGGGAAGAGAGAAAACTGAGCCACAAAAGGCAGCAGTGGCAGTGTTAGAGGTCTTTCCTGTCCAAACTGTAAACCAAACTCCATTATGCTCATGTCTGCTTTAGTTGCCGGGCAAAGGGGCGAGAACCAGAAGTTTCTTTTCTGCGAGCACTGCTTGAGGGACAGAACGGACAGAAAAAGAATGGCCCAGGGAGAATTTAAGGGAAAGGGAGAGATGGAGATGCAGGAGTGAAATCTGCACAAGAAAGGAGCAGTCTGTATTAGCGTAGGTCTCCAGAGAGAAACCCCAGTCCCAGTAAAGCTGCAGGATGCATTGTCACTGAACTCAGCGAGGTCACAATTTTACCCTGAATTACAGAGAGAATATCCAAGTCATTCAGAGCCAAAATAATAACAAAGAATTAATTTTATCTCCAAAAATCACATAAGACTACAGAACAGAAGTATTCTACTTTTCTACTTCTAAATTTATCTATCTAGAATTTCCTATACAAAGTATAAACTCTATATAGGAAGGTGCATAAGTACAAAAGACATCACATGGTTAAAGGCGCTGTTCTTCATCTGTTCTTCTACACCCTTTAGAAGCATCTCGTGGACTGCATCCCAAAGCTCAGCCCATCACCAAAGAAAAACATCGGTATGTAAACAAGGTCAGGATTTAGGTGAACCTTCTTCACCGTTGCAGAGCTCCCTGCAAATAGTTTCAGGATTCTGCCCAGAAAATTTCTGTCTTTGATTCTATGTCGTAAGAATATTCTGTACAGAACATAGAGAACATTCCACAGAGGATGTACTGGGTAGTCCTGAAGGCACAGAAAGACTGACCAAGTTCTCTTTCAGATTTCCTTACTTTTGCCCAGGGAAAAAAATAACAGCAAGCACCAAAGCTCCACCAATAGCCACAATACTACAAAGGCTGTAGTTTTTAATGACGCTATATTTAAAGTCTTAAACAATGCTTTAAAATCTTTACTTACCAGCAAGCTATAATCAAGAAGGTCATATTGATACAATCTGACACCAGGGTTATTGGACTCCATTTGCCATACATTCTTCACTGGGGTTACAGCAGGTGCCACAAACAAGGAATTTACTGGCTTTTCTGCAGGAAGAGGGATGGAGGTGAAGCAGTTTCCTTTCAATCATTTCTTTCTCAAACAAATGTTTTTGTAGAGAACCAATACAGCAAGAACCCGAGTGACTGGCTCAGGTACATTAGCTTCTTTTTTGTCTTCTGGGTTAGCTGTATCACTGTGAACTCCTCCTATACTTCCACTGGATAGACCAAAAACTGTGTAAAATACCACAGTACACATTCCCATGCGTACCAGTTAAGTTTGTCTATATTAGAGGCTTCCCACCAATTCAATTATCTGTGCAAAATGGTCTTGCCTACATGTAAGGTCTCTGTATTTTGCACATTTCTACCGAAGAAGTATTCAAAACTTTTAGTTGCTCTCTCCCTGCCGTATTTTGCATGTTGCTTTATGTATTCTCTGCTTTATGTATTTATGAAGTTACTAGAAACACCAGGGTATCATCACCTGACCATGACTTCAGTCATCTAGACTAGCCCAGCATCTACTGTACGTACACTGATCTTTACAGCAACTGAAGCATGAGGATGTACATGGGTTTTAATTAGACAGAATATGCAGGTAAGTATATTGAGAGGTTCTCTGTGGAAAAAAAAGGAGCCCTAACTACTCCTTTCTCTGACAACATCACAGCAGTGAAACCTTTTCAAAAAATATAAAAAGCCAGTTCTTTCACTAGAGCTAGATTCCTTTTTACTGGAGATTAATGCCATGTAAAAAGGTAAATGATTTAGAATACTGTTATCCCAGCCAGCATTTGGGCATTGCTTTTATGAGTTTATATAAAACACAGATCATGAGCCAATTAATATTTTGGTATTTTACGTAAACCAAAGCAATGGACCTCTCGCTGTTCTGTGGTACAGACACAAATATTTAACAGTTACTTTGTATCTTATGTTAGAAATGTTGAAGTGCTCCACAGGCCATGCTCCTGCTTAAAACTAAGAGATTTCAAAGCAATAAACAAAATTTTCAAACCTGGGTGCTTTTCTTGAAGGGAAATTAGCTGATCTAAGAGATGCAACAGGCAGAGACTTTCTCTCCCCTGCCTCCTGCTTACCCGTATCTTAATTAACTTTGAAGCAGCAGGGAACTCAGCAGAGAGGCACAGTAATGATGCAGGAAACACGAGAACATAGAGCATGTCTAGTTGGCCTGAGAACATTCCCTTTGACACATTACACAATAGCAACTGGCTAGTATAATTTGCCCGTGTCACTGAGAGAGCGGAGAGGAAAGACTAGAAATTCTTGTCTGGGCATAAGCATTCATTAAAAAAAAAAAATAGGAAGCTTGAGGAGTCTCTTCTGACTTTAACAAAAAAGGTCTGCCTTGCAAGGTTCTCTCTGGAAAAAAACTGGGAGTGTGTGAGGCTTGAACTCTTGTAGGTAAATAGCAGTTATTTCCCAATTTCCTTTTTCAATTATTTATAACAGAGGCTGACCAGTAAGAACAAGCAAGAAAGTATTAATTTGCTTTTAATCAAGAAGAAAAAGATGAAGCGTTCAACAAACATCATTACCTTCTTCATCCAGGAGGACCATGATACTATCTCTATGTGTATGTCCAAAAAACTGCCCCGCAATAACACTACTGTATTTGCGAAAAATCTTTACCAGTCTCTCATTGTAATACTCCCTGATAGCTGTAGTATTCCTTGCATATGGCAAGTATCCTATTGGTACATGTCCTATTATATATACCTAAGGAATTAGATACAGAAAGCACAATTAGCACCTTCATTTGAAACTCACACTTTCAGCTGTAACTTAGAAATGGTTACCACAATGTCATAATAATGCTATCTTAGAAATGGCATTCTGAAAGCTATAAATCATGACAGTTTTGTTATACAAAACACAAACAGTAAGAATGTTTCAATTCATAATGAGAAAAAATAAATAATTTTTTTTAGTGAATTCAGTACATTCTTGGGAAAAAAAGTTCCAATAAATCTATGTGTGATTTTAGGCCAAAGGAAAATTTGATCAACTACTTCAAATGAAAAAATAAGTTACTAGGGCAAGACTTATGATTTGGCATCTCAAGGGGATAGTAAGAAAGACATTAGAATATTACAGCTACCACATGGTCAGAGAGTCACCAGAAACATGGAAGTAATGGTTAAAACCCCTCTGTCTGAGGTCAAGACTTGGTTCCAACTGCACACAGCAACTAATACGCTGTAGGCTTTTATGAGGAAGGAAAATATCTCCTTTCTCCCAGATGTAATATAATATTTTTGAAATTACAACACTGTAGCAAAATGTAAACATCTTTCAAATTAAACACTTTTTCTTGTCCAGTGATAATCCAATCCCCACACCAATCAATCAAACACGAGCCAACATTTTATAACCTCACTTCAAAACCTGAGTATTATAAGACAACTTATTTTAACACTCAAATCACAGCAATTGCTGCAGCTTGGCTAAGTTTTGTGGCTGACAAAGTCCTTTCTAATTTCTATTTTTGATACTTGTAATTACATTAAAATAGAAATGAAATATGCTAGCTTTTGTCTCAGGCCAAGGATGCACATTTTAAAATTAAAGGCTATGAGTAAAAAGACTCAGAAATAAAAGTGAAAGTATTAAGTATTCTCATCCTGGTTTCTACAGTATTCTACAAGGCAGGAAAGAAAAGATTTCTTACTTCTTTTTTTTTTTCTTTTCAAAGTTTAAACAAATAATGCTTACGGGTTCTGTTCACAGCCCCTACCTTTTCCTTCTTTTGTGAAGAGGTTTCTAGTATTCCCTCCAGCCAGGCAAACTGGTTGGCTGGGTCAGTGATATTCACAGTTACATGGTTGGGGCTGTAATACAAATTTGTGTTCAGACTGATTATCCTGAGTGGTTGAGAGCAATCACTGGATTCAAACAGCTGTGTGTAGAAGCCACCTGTGAAAATAAGACCAACATCATCTGAAAAATGAATGGCTTCAAAGCACAACTTTAGAATGAAAGTACAGCACTGACAAAATACCCAACCTTACTTCTTCTAGTAATAGAATATGTTATGCTTATTCAAGCTACGCATCACCTTATCACAACAGAACATCTGAAGAATCTGTTTTTAGCAACATTTTAGTAGAAGTTGACACTGAATTTTTTATGAATTCTTGCCTGTAATTGCCCTTGTGTTTATCTGACAGTTTTCAGATGTAATTATCCAACTGACATGCAACAAGTGCCCCGTAGCATTTCTTCCATACTGAGAGATACAGCAATTGTTAAAAATTTCGCATTTCTTGAAATACTGCAAACATACGGGTTCCTCCAGGCACAACTGTTTGCATTTAGTATCCTTGTACTTCAAAAGTCATTTAACTTCAGACTGGAACATGATGAAAAGTAAAGACCATGGTTTTTAATCCAAGCCCCTAGAACTCTCCATGGCATATAGATCTTCTTCAATGGGTGCAATTTCATACTTCATGACTACAGTGAAGCCATGACAACAGAGCCGTAACAATATACCTGAACTTCTGGTTTGGCCCTTTGTGTTTTATTTTTCCTGTTAGAGTTTCTACTTCCACTCTTACCCAGAGTTCCTTCTCATTCAGGACACAAAAACACAAATTAAACTTCCAAATCCCTAACGTTTGAGTGGATTGAAAATTGGATTGAACTTTTCAGTCCTTTGCTAAAAAGAAAAATCATAATTAGGATATCAGTAGTTTCCCAGTTTAGTAAGTTGGGACACAAATATGATGCAATTAACAGTACAATCACCCAGCCTATGTGCTACCATAACTTCAAAACTATATGCCTATTCAATATGCTCTGAAATACATATAGCATCAAAACAGAAACAACATTTCACCAATTTTTTTACAAGCAAACTTAAGTCTTCCAGTGCCTCATATGCCTTTATCTAAAAAGTATTACGAGGTCTTGAAGAAAATAAGCTTTTTCACATGCATTGCTACAAAGCAAATAATACTGTATGGGTTACAAGAAGCAATAATTATTTCATCAGAAGAGAATCAATGTACCCTGAAGATAAGCATTGCTATTCAAAAAGACAAGTAACTTCTTCCAGGAGAAGCATTACAGGTAATCCATTGTACCAATTCACCCAATGATACTTAGCTAAACAAACAAGACAAATCTAGAAAAACATTAGTTCTCTGAGCCCTAGCTTTACAATGCATTACTGGCATATTTTACCTTTTCTGAAGGTAGTGATTGCATCATCAGTCAGCCAAGGTTTCCAGAAATCTGCTACAGCATTGTAAACTTCACTGGTAGTTACAGGAAGCTGATCCTGTGAAAGAGCAGAACCTGCCTAAGTCTTAGCACTCAGACACACAGACAAAAAAAAAAAAATCACGGAATTATCCCATCTGACCTCTCACATAACAAATAAGCTTATCCAGTCATCACCGGGAGGACCTCAAGAAAGGAAAAAAAAACTTCTGAACATCCAGTATTGCTGATCAGGAACAAATGACTGAACTTAGTCAGAACTGGCCGCATGGCTTTGTTAATGCATCAATTAAAGTAATGCCAGAAATATTTCAAGCCTTAGGAGCACAGCAGAGTAGAAAACCATACATTCTGCAAAATTAATAAATATATAAACTGAAGATTCAAAGTCTAAAAATAAAGTCTCTTGGAGGAAAAGCTTGAACATAAGCTTCTTTTATAGAAGGTGAACTTTTCAAGCAACTTGAGGTTCATAGCAGCTCCCCGAAACTCCACTACGGCCCTCAGAAACATTCTGGTGAAATTCACCAATATTTTCATGATACCCAGTAGTTCCAGTAACAAAGCACTTAAAACGTAAAAGAAAAGTTTTGTCAATGTTTTCTCCCACTGGCTGTAATTAGGACTGTACCACTCTTCAGTCTGAGCCAAGCAATGCCCAAGCACCATAGCCTGGTAAGAGCCATGCTCTCATCTAACCCTGACAGGAAGATCCCAGCCTGTCCTTGTCTTTCCTAAAATACCTGCTTGGATTCTTGGTGCTAGAAGTAAAAAAGAGGTCAAAAAAGAGCAACTGTATTATAGTGCATGTTTTCTTAAACATAAAATTTGACCTTTCTAAGATCTTTGAAACTAAATCTGTTATTAGAGGCTTAAGCACTAAGTCTCTGTCTAGGAGCAACGCAATCAGAAGTCTGTTCAGACATTTGTTGCTTGCAGCGCACAGATACTAACAAAGCTTTGAGCCATACCAGTTCAGCCAGAGCTAACATTCACTAACAGACATAGGAAAACCTAATCTCAGATAAGAGGCCATGTTATGGACTAAAGGTGGTTTGGACCCAGGCAAGTCAGTGCTCTGTGAACTTGTGGATTAAGACAGCTGGTTGGGAATTTGTTTTAAGCGGTGGCAAGGATGTAACAAGCAACGCTCATTTTCGGCGAGGCACACCGCGGTG
>VZSC01003166.1:64010-78187 GCA_013398225.1 Steatornis caripensis | reverse complement strand
CTTTCAATGTTGAACATTGCCTTGCCGCGAAAACACCTGCCATAACTTCTGGAAAACATTTGTGGGCTTTACAGCTGCCCTGCGAGACTCAGAACAACCTTAGTAATTCTTCGAGTATACTGACGAACTCGAAGCACACCCCTGAAGATGTCTGCACAACCATCTGATTTATGAAAAGTGCTGGGAACTTGCTGTTGGCAGCTTGGCATCCTCAAGGCATGGGATGNCCTGCCATAACTTCTGGAAAACATTTGTGGGCTTTACAGCTGCCCTGCGAGACTCAGAACAACCTTAGTAATTCTTCGAGTATACTGACGAACTCGAAGCACACCCCTGAAGATGTCTGCACAACCATCTGATTTATGAAAAGTGCTGGGAACTTGCTGTTGGCAGCTTGGCATCCTCAAGGCATGGGATGCCAGACACCCAAAAACCACGGAAACAAGCTCCTTAACTGCTTCGGAAAATCTGATCCGAAAATCCCATTGGAAATCGGGCACGTGAAATGTGGAAGCAGGTTGGAAAATGCCCAACTCCGTCTTCATGGAGTTCAGGTTGTAGGGACCTTGGGACAGAAAAGGGAAAAAAAAAAAATCCAACGGTGAGACAAGGCCTCTACAACCACTGATGAAACGTGTTACTTGAGAACTCGTGAAGCTGAGTAAACTACAACCACAGACTCCTGAAATTCTAGCCTAGCTCAACAAAAATCCTTTTATTCACACAATTTACAGGAGTCACAGCAGGCAAGTCTGTGAGAGAAGGGATCAGATGTTAAGGCAAAAGACAGCAGAAAGAAGAAGGCTGCCGAGTGAAAATATCATTTGGCTGCCTAGTCTGTTTATAAAGTAGAGAATACAGCCTTAAATTTAAAGTCTCTGTACTTAACAATGCCATTATGTTAGGGGCACATTCAATTTCAAAAGAAGAACTGATTGAAAATTTAGTCGTTTCTGTTTTTCGGTAGAAACCTGGGGTTCTGACTAGATTAAGTCTTCTGTAAAACATATCTATTTACCCCAAGGAAAAACATCAGTTCTGAAAACAAAAACTTGAACACCCGCAGCCTAGCTTGAGTCTTCGATGCAGGAAACCAAACTTTGCACTTAGATGCATCATCACTTAGAGCAAAACTATTTCGCTTTTCCTGTTTCCACCCTGCGTGTGTTAAACAAACCAACCCCAAACCCATCCAACAGGTCCCAACTCAACCCTTAAGCGAAGTGGCCGGGTTTTTCAATGTTTGCTTCTTCTGAACATCCAGGTAGGTCAGGGATGGACGCCACCCAGCACAGGGGCTGAATCAAGTCCCAAACTTTGGCCTTCTTTATTTAAATAAAAGTAAAGGGGCACTAAATCAATAGAAAAGTAAACAGAGGCAAGATAACTAATTGGAAAAAAAAAAAAGAACTATTCACTTTGCTTGAGATGTTTTACCTTTGATCTCTCTTTTGCAGTGGATGCCTCCTCAAAATGCGCGGTGAGAGCCATCAGCAGCCCCACAAACAGATTGTTTAAGCTAAAAACCTCCGCCACGATGGACCACTGCCATGTTAGACGAGAAAATGAAAACACCCCCGCAGCAAGGATTCCTCCAGCATACGAGCCAGAAAGCCTGCAAACACAGATAACATGAAATCTTCTTTTCCAACAAAAAAGCCTACTTTATTGTCCTTCTTTCTTTTTTATTTTTTTTTTAAACATACTGTAGCAGCAGAAATGATGACTGCCACCCAGCACTCTGCCAAAACATTATATGGTTAATATCTTCCCAATAATTTCTTCGCAAAGAATTGCAATTGGGAAGAGCAGGCGTTAGCCAGCCCATCTATCTGCAAGCCACCCAACACCAGAAAGAGTCAGCTTCTTCTCGCAAGTGCCATGAAAACTCCCCGTACCGAATTTGGTTCAGAAACCCCCAAAGTGATGGCCCAGAGGGTTGTGGTACGCCGAGCCAGGGAGTCACGCCTCTAACGGGATACTCTCTGCCGGAGGAGATGCCAGCAAGGGTGCAGCCTTAAATTCATTGTGGTGCTGAATAGACTGGATTAGAGCTATTCATGATGGACAGCATTAGCAGAGCTCTCCTGGGGGGGTGTTTAGTGTCTCAGAGGCGGGTGAGGATTGCGGCGCCCGTGTTCCCGGCAAGGAGAGGTGCCCGCCGGGGTCAGGAGCGGGGAAAATGGCTGTCAGCTCCAGCCAGCTGGAGGGAGCGGAAGAAGCGGGTGAAGCACCCGCCACTGGGATGGCTGCGAGCCCAAAAGCCGAGCATCTCTGCGACTCCCGGATGGGATTACGGCACACGCTCCCTACGGAGCTGCTTGCCCAACTCAGTTGTCTGCTGCAGCCGGTGCCGGGAGCCCACAAGGTGGGATTTAGCCCAGGAAATCTATTATGCCCATTCTGCAATAGCAGCTTTTCCCACCCGGTTGCATCGGGAGCAGCTCCGGCTCTGCCTGTTTGGAAGGTCTTCCCTTCAGGAAGTCACCCTGAAAAGACGCCATGTACTGCTCCATGCGACCAGCTCAGTTAAACCTTATCCAAAGGCAGAAATAGCTGCAGCTATGGTCAAAGCTCCTCTCCAGAACTTCACCATCCCGCCACGAGACCAAGACAGGCTCTACCACAAAGTGGGTATTTTTCTAGGCCCACTCCAGGTACGCACACTTCCATGTAGTCCTAACATTTCCAGCAGGTTTAAACCAAAAATTATAAGCTAGCCAACCTCTTCACCAAGCTCCATGTGTAATTGACTCCTAAATACCGAATATACTCTCTAGCACAACTGAAGTCCCCAGGTGGCTTGTTCTGCCCATCAGGGATCAGAGAGCGGACATCCACGTAGGACTTGCTTATGGGGTTCCTCATGCAACTCTGGGACAACTGGGGACCAAGGAAACAAAACCTACAGCCCCTACAAACAGAGATGAGGGAGCTGCTGGCAGAGCACTCTCTAGCAAGGGCTCCTCTCCTTGATGATGCTTTCTGTACGACCTCAGTACAGCCAACCCATTCCTGTAGACGAGAAGGACTTGTGCAGTCAGAACGGGAATTTTTAATCCATGAACAATGGTAAATAGGGTTCATGGAGAAGACAGGACTTGGATAAGGGCTCAGAAGACCAGGTCTCTATTTCTCCTCCTGCCACTGACATCGGACATCCTAGGTGGTCTGGGACAAGCCACTCCACCGCTGTTGCCCCAGGCATCTGCAAAATAGGACTAATGATTTTAATCTCCTTTGTAAAGTGTTTTCAGATCTGCAGTTGCAGCAGTTAGCTGGAGGGCGAGAAGTAAGGCAGTAAGTTAACCAGCTCTCAGGCGTCCGAGGCCAGAGCGAGACAAGCTCAGGGTGACACAGAGCTTCAGCATCAAGACTGTAGGAACAGATCTTGAAAAAATCAATAGAAGGGGAAAATAAAGTCTTAAAATTCCCAACTGAGAGCAGGTGGGACTGCTTCAGATGAAACCTGTGTCTGCAAAGTACCCTGTAAGTTTTTTGAAGAAAGGTGACGTGGAACCTCTTCTGTAGGAAATTGGGCAAACTACTACTATCTGCTGTTGTGCTCACTAATGCATGCCACCACGGTGGACGCCTCCAACGTCTAAACTTCACTGCAGTTCAACACAGGTCTGGGTATTTGGCACGAAATTCTCCAAGGCAAGATCTGTCACTCACTGCATTAATACAACGTTTCCAAATCACACAATTGCATGTAGAAAAGGCGTTCACAGGCACGGACACTGCTCCGTCGGTTCTGCCACCAAGGCAGCCCAGCAGCCCTGAGTCCATCTCTCCTGCAAGAGAGAGGTGGGACACACATGACCTGTCTGGCAAGGTCTCAGCCTCAAGGGCTCTGGTTGTGCTCTCCTCCTCCCTGTTACTAGAAAGATGTGGCACTCAAACAGAAAAAAAGAAAAGACGTAACGGAGTTTGCAGGAATTGAGTCAGGAGTGGTTTCTGCTCCTAAAGAAAAAGGAAAGGGCAGTAGGGCCACGTGTATTTAAAAACCAAGAGATCCCCCGATACACAAACCCCACGACACAACATCCCTAAGTTTTGACTAAACCCTTTGAACAGCCCAAACTTTTAGTTATAAAGAAACAACTTTGTAAGTCCCTTTGAAATTCTTGCAGGGAAATAAGGTAAAAAAAGGTGAAACAACCTTCCCAAAAACCTTCGGATGAAAAGCAGCATTTTAGGCAACCGTCCCAATCATTTACCATTTCTCCTTGTCTTTCCCAGAAAGACTCGAGCATATCATTAGAGTTCAAACGAGATGCAAGAAATCCCGTTCTCTTGATCAAAGGTCTCAAACCTGCGATTCGAGTTTTATGAAACAAGGCTTAAGCAAAAGCTACTCAACCCAAAGCTTAAAGACTTATCCCAGCTCTGTGGGGCAGAGGACACCTTTGCTCACCGAGCAGCGCAGGGTCGGGATCCAGCACTAAGCATGGTCCACAGAGCTGTTTGTCAACAGAGCCGGTGTTGCCTTTAGTTTCCTGTGAAACTTGTGGGAAAGCCAGGCTGCTAAGCTTGCTTGGTGAAAGCATATTGCACGCATGGAGCACTAAGCTCCTACAAGTATATTAGATGCTAAAAAAAATCCAAATGGAAATGCGTTGCATTCTCAAAGAACATCATGACGGTAGCTTTGGGAAATGCAAGCTGGAGACCAAGAGGTTTTTGCAGATTCNACGCATGGAGCACTAAGCTCCTACAAGTATATTAGATGCTAAAAAAAATCCAAATGGAAATGCGTTGCATTCTCAAAGAACATCATGACGGTAGCTTTGGGAAATGCAAGCTGGAGACCAAGAGGTCTTTGCAGATTCTGTTGCCAGCAATGGAAATAATGGATTTACGAGTTTGGTGATTGAGGAGGAAACACTCCGGGAAGTGATCAGACAAGGTGTCTCCACATGAGGATGAAGACCCACCTGGCAGAAAAAACCCACATCCAGCAGGTCAATCCAGCACAACCGTTCACAGCGCAAAGGAGCACCAGCAGGACAAGCAGAACTGAATCCCACGCAACCATGCTAGCATGATGCTGGGGCCGAATTAAATCCACCCCGCCTTGTGGCTGGGCTAACACAGTTATACCGCTTATTTTTATCAACACGAGGATGTCCATGAACCACCGCACTCTGCCATCCAGCAGCCTCCTGGACTTCTCCAGCACGGAGTGACACTGTGCTGCGTCTCTCTCGGCTTAGTGCCAAGATGCACCCCGAACCCACACACTGTCCAAGGAGGTGACAAAGCACCTTAGGGATGGACAACACAGGTCAGCCACCTGCAGCACTGTGGATCAAAGGACAATTTCAAGTTGGAAAAGATGCTGGTGGGTGCTTAGTCAGGTAAGGCAGAAAGACGTGGAAAAATGGAAGAGGCACAAAGATGAGAGTGAAACAGATACGGAAAGAATTCAAAGAGCAAAGGGACGGGGCAGACCTGCAGAGCTCTGGAGCTGCGATGAAGAAGATTGAAGCCAAGAAAGAGGATGAAAAGACTTGCAAAGCAGGACAGTGCAATCTACAACTGAAGATGCTGTGGGTGACAACATGCTGCATATGGAGAGAGCAAGCAGGACATCAGGGAGCAGAAGCCAACATCTGCTTTAATTACAGGCACAGACAGCATTTCTGTGGTTAAGACAGAGGATGTTGTAGAAGGTTAGCACAAGAATTAAAGGAGACTTCCCACAACTACAGCAAAAGCTCAGCAACAACTCCATTACCGATGTCAAGACACGGAGAGGGAACAAGGCCAAGAAGCCGTTTGTTGTGCGGAAGGTAAGAAGGGGTTTTCTCACGGCACGTAGCCAGATGCCTCACCAAACCAAACACCAGGTCTGACAGACATTGCAAGTAATAGCTGCAGCAGAGCCTTGCTGGACAAGCCAGCACACAGCCTCTGGTCTCTGCCACCCAGCCCGGAGACCCACACTCTTCCATCTGCATTGGCTGGAGGCTTGCAGGTGAGCTGTGGTCAGGAGAAGGAAACAGTTGGGTTTTTTTCTGAACACACCTTTTTTGTTGCTTAACACTGTTTCTCCTTTTGACAGCACATCAGGGCTCCAGGGCAGAGAGCGGCAGAGATTTATCCTCACTTGACTTCTACTCATGCTTCTGTCTTTGAACACATTTTGCAAATACAGTTGAGGTGCTACAAAAAACACGGCAAAGACCCACGACAGCTGGATCCTCAACTGGCCTCGTGTAAAAGCAACTTCTACGAGGGCTTAATCCCATTGCTTCTGGGGAGCAGGGAGGGTAGCTTCCTCCTCACCCAAAGCCAACGTGTTTCCTCCAGTCTTTGGAAGCGGTATGAGAAAGCACAGATGACTGGAACAAGAAGATCAAAGGGTTGCCAACCATGAAGCCGTGGCAATGGCAATAACCCTACAGTGTTCCGCTGTCAACACAGTGTAGGCATAAAGCTACCTTGCAGGAACTCCCTCAAGAAAAGAGACTTTATGAAGAGCAAAAGGTGGGGGAAAGCCCACTATAAAGCTCTGCCCATTGGAGGGCAGATCCTGGGCTTGGACTGGGTAGGGACTATCTCTCGGAGAAGAAGGCTGGGTCCTCTAGCAGAAAGCATTCGAAGTAGTAACATCCCACTGTTGGAACAGCCTCAGCACACAGAATTCAGCACATGAAAGAGGAGAAGATTTGCAGCCAACGCAACAGCGGGGAAGTCTTCGTAACTTCTCCCAGGGGTATTCCAGCTACCACTGCCAGGCCCACTTCGAGACGGGTTGAAGCACCGAGCTTGAATAAAAGCTGCCTTCTACGCTTGTTTATCTTACGTGGAGGAAAAGCCAAAGGAACAGCTTGCATTTTTGATTTTGAGAAATAACTAGTTCGGGGCAAGACCTGCTCAAAGCACACGGAGCACTTTTTCAAAACAAAACAAGGAGGAAGAAGGTCCCTTCCTATCGGGCCAATAACTACAATGTTCTGATCATTCCCATCATCTGAAAACGCGCTCAGAAGGGACAGAAACAGTCAGCAAAGGAGAGGTCCTATGTGAGACGTATTTTCCCCGTGGCATCCCTAAACCTGAAAGACTAAAAAAAAAAAATTTCTTTTCCTTTTCAAGCACTCAAGTGAAAGAACGTGTGGCTCAGGCTCAGCTCGAAGGACACAGGCAGTAGAAACTTGCTTTAACCAGGAGTATTTTAGCTGCAGGTTTTTATTAAGAGTTTGCAGGAACAATCAGGAAAACTGAAATTAGGTATTCTGGTCTGGTTTTGCAATTATAATTTTTAGCTTTTAGCTTCTTGTTTGGTGGCAATCACTAAAACATGTCAGTTTACGATTTAAAATTCAGCCTAAGTTGGGCAAAACTTTTTGTCAGCCGGGAGCATAGGTGACATCTATATGCATATAACAAAGAACTCTATTTACTTTTTCGTTAGAAAATAATGGCAGATATTTTATATTTAACAATTTGCAAAAATGTATTAAGTGATTGGTGTAAAGCTATATATCGATGGGAACTGGAATTCAATTAAAATGTTTTTGTTAAATGCAGTCTTCAGTGCACTGGGTTCATAAAGAAGAAAAGAGAATCGGAATGTTTTATAGTTGAAGCTGATCTATTAAACACCAGAAACACCCATCTGTACCTAGTGAAGTAAGCGGATTATTTCTGCCTTATGTTCCCCCCAAAACTTTACAGGTAGCAGATCTCAGCCTCGCATCTTTTTCTTTTTGACTCAGTGGAATAAGAAAAAACTCCCCCACTTTTAAAAATCTCCACTCATAAACTAATTAATGGATTTTTTTTTTTTTTTTAATTTCAGTCTCTCCCTGCACCTGATGACCCTGATGTCGGCGGATCCCCGTACATCTGCACAGGCTCCGGGTACCTCACCAGCAACTTCTGCCTCTGCCCTGCTGTGACTTTGCTTTGCAGGAGCAAAGATATATCCCTTCCATGTATTTTTATTTCACGGTAGAACAGACTAGTGCATTAAAGATTTAACATTTCAAATTTAACTTAAGAGGTTTCACTTGTTTGATTTATTAAAATAATAATTTTTGGACTCATAAGACCCAATGACCGAGCTTTCCACAGATACATTTTAAGCGTGCACGTGCACTGGTGCTGAAATAGAAGAAATGCTTTAAAATCCCAAACAACACAAAACCAACAAATAAAAATCCAAACATGAGTTTAGGACCCAAGCGATAATAGCTATCCCCCAAAACCCCAACCCCTCTGGGTTTGCATGCCTCTTAGTCACAAACACTCGACGGACAAAAGGCGGCTTCTCTTGCTTTCAGCACTGAAGAGCCAGCGCAGGTACTACAGGGAATAGCAAACCAGATTTTATTCTTCCTCAAGGACCTGGAGCTGAATAGCCACTTAAGCCCTGCCCGCAGCCTCCGCTCCCGGCGCTGGAGGGAGGTAGGAGAGCACGGCTTCGCTCGCCAAACCCAGTTGAGTCTTCACGGCCACGTGGAGAGAACAGAAACCAAGCAAATGGGCACGACCGCCATAAAAAACCCCCTCCAAAACCCCAAATGGGCACTTTGGTTATAACTGATTGCTGTCATTCGCGTCAAATAGGACTTAAGCATCACGCGACTTCAGCGTTCCCGTGGACGTGCAATGTCTCGGGCAGCGGGGCGAGCACGCAGCATCCTGACCGACCTCCACACGCATTCAGTGCCACTTCTGCTCCACACACCCTCGCATCCAGCTGGGGACTGCCACCACTTATTTACTCCTTTTTAAAATGTCTTTGATCGAAAAACTGCAAGTCAAAGAAGGGACAGTCCAGCCTGCTCAAGGGCTTTTGAGCTACTGAGGCTAAGGGGAGCTGGTCCTTGCACCCTTCTGCATACATCCTCCTGGACTGGATGTGTCCAGTGAGGACTCTACCATGGATGTGTCCACTAAGGACACCACCTCTGTGGGATAATACTGAGTCCCCACTTGTCCCCTTGTTAAATGTGGGCCCGTACAGGCCACCAGCAGATGGAAGAGGCATCTTGCATCGCACCCCTTGGGTCCGGGGGCCCTGCCAACCTCAGCTCCTCTCACCAGGAGGACCAAGCTGCCCCCGCGGCGAGGTGCCCCAGGATGGCAGCAGGGACCTCGGTGGGTCTGAACGCCGGGGATGGAAAGGGTCCGTGCGAGGGCTCGGTAGGGGACTCCAGAACGGGACTTCCCAACCTCAAACCTCGCACGCTCTCAGGTACTTGGCACCACAGCGGAGCGGAGCCTGCCTGCAGCAGCCCCTTCCCAAGAAAGTTTGGTAATTCCAAGCAACGCCTCTGTCCCGAGCGGTCCCAGAGCAGTTCACCGACTAGCACAACTCACGACAGCTCAATAAAATGCATACACAGCTGCGCTGCTTCATAAATACCGCCTCGTACTCACATCCTCCTCAATAATGAGTTGTAAAAACTGTGCTTCCAGCCATTAGAAATGAGCACTTCTCTGCCGGTGTCTTTGCAAGCAGAAAGGGTATATTAGTTAGACTCATTATTTGATTCACAGTCCTTAGAAAATAGGTACGCTTTTATCCCGGGCGCCTGTAATAACCGGTGCCTACGTCCAAAAACCCCAACCCTCCGCAGGAACTGACTTTAGCTATTTAAATGTTTTATAAGTTAGTGGTGTGGGGTGTTTTTTTTTTTTTTGGTAATTGCAGAAACTTTTCCTAATCTGACATTTGTTAAAACCCCTTATTAGAAATTATGCAGCCGCGGAAGAAGGAGGGGGAAAAAAAAAAAAAGAGAGAGAAAAAAATTAGAATAAAATATAAAATAAAATAAAAATGAGCTGGTTTCACAATTACCGAGTCAGCCCATGCAGCCCTTCGCTATTGTACGGAGTGGCATAAACCCCCCGGCGGCCTATCAGCTCCCTGGCAGGCAGGGGGCTGCGCTATTCAAAGCGAGAGATACAAGCTGCAGGGCAAAAACCTGGCAGCTCCCATCTGACCCCCCAATCCCCGGCTGGTGACAGCTCCAAGCTCCATGGCAAATTAGCCCTTCTCACATTACAATTGCAGGAGACAGATTCCATTAGCGGTATCTGAAATTGAGTGGAGAGCTGCTCCGTTATCAGACTTGACTCATAAGCGCCGCTATTAATCAGAGCTATGATAGCATTTATATATTTCAAGCTATCTGCCGCCGCTGTGATATTCTGCTACAAAGGGTTGATGGGACTTAGGGAAGGGAACAATGGAGCTTTCTGGGAAAAGCAGAGTAAATCAAGAAAGTCTGTGACTTCCGCACATTCTGAAGGGATTGCGGTTTACATAAATTTTCTCCCAATTGGAGATTGAGCTCTTCCTCATCTTACACATGGGATTTAGTTGTCACTCAATGGTAACAGCTGTGAAAAGGTGAAGCGGCCCACCGCTCAGAATATTGCCTCCGCTTTTAAAGCAATTAACCCATGAACAGGAGGATACCTGGTGATATCAAAGGGATTAAGCCAGGCAGTGCATTATTAACATTTCCTTGAACTAATTCTAACTCTGACTAGCTGTCAGAAAAGACTCTTCAGTCTTTAAAAAAAAAAAAAAGAAAGAGAGAGTTTTTTGCCCTGCTTTTTTCTCCCCCTCCCCTTCAAAACGAAGCGGAGTTATTGCAGCCTAATGTGCCTACTCGAGAGCAAAATGCAAATGAACAGATTTGGTAATGTCTTCAAACAGGCTGAACTCGGTGCCGGTTTATTACGGGGACGAAGGGGGAAGAAAAAAAGAAAAAATATATATGTGATCAATTAGCCAGAGGTCACAGCAGATATTCTTCTAAAAGCCAATTAATACTCGAGTACCTTCCTTTCTTCTCCCCCTCCTAAAACTTCGTAACTACTCGTTACTAAGCCCAGCTGCTTTTGAAACAGCCAAGCTCTCCGCACTGTGCTACATGGGTGATAATCTACGATAATCTGTAATCTGGAAAAATCTAAATACGCCCTGTAAGGAGACTCCTCCTTCCCCAGAGCCTGATATTTTAATTTCCCGTGATAGCTGAGGGAGCATCGGCATGCCAGGCGGGAGCACTCCTCTCTCATCCCTCCCTCTTCCCCAAACTATGCACCCCCCCAAAAAGAAAAAAAAAAAAGGCGTCAAACTGTTTGGGGACAACTCCTGCTCTGGCAAACCCACGTTCCTGTGGGACACGGAGTATTTCCCCACCCGTCGCAGGTGGCAGAGAACTTTTCCCAGCACCGGTTAGCTTTAGGGGAGCATCAGCCATGAGGTCTCTCTGGGAAGGACCACGACGGTGAGCCCTTCTCCTGGTGCTCCAACACCCCTGGTCCTTCTCAGGGACCTTCCCGCGAGAGCTCCAGGACACACGGCACTTGAGCAAGAAACCTCAGGGCCGTCAGGATGGTCAAATGCCATTTCTGAAACATCTTGACGATTTCAAAGTGATCAACTCATTTTCATGATTTCATTACACAACATGCCCTACCGCTCCTTTTTGCTGGCGGTGGGAGAAGAGCTGGCGCCAGTATTTATATATAGGCACAGCGTGTTGCTTGGAAGGTTAGAGGGGCCGGGAAAATATATATATATATATATATATATATATATATAGTAATATCTACATTAGTCCAAAACGTAACACTATACTCAGAACAGCAAACTGAAGAGATGCGACCTCCTTAATTCAATGCAACGTCTTCCCCCCTTTCAAAAACCCTTGTGCAACTCAGCCAGAATAAAACTGGCAAAACCTCACCAGAAGACCTTGGGCAACGACACCTTCCACTCTGCTACTGCCCCTGCGACAAATGAGCTTTGTCTATTTAGATACAGCAAAACAGCCAAGCTACGAAAGGTATACACTGGAAAAAAAAATGCACTTAAAGTAGGGGAAAGCATCCTACTTCTCTTTGCAACAGAGCACGCAAAGAATGCATCCTCTGTGCAGAAAACGGTACTTTGGCAATCATATTATAAGAAGATAATTGGTTTACTTTGTAAACTTGCTATGCTTTGCCTCCCACAGTAAAACAAATAAATAGTTGTTTAAAGATCCTATAGCCGCACTTGCTGCGTCCTAAAAATATAAAGCAGCTCCCTCCTCTTTCAAAGCAAAGATGAATTATTTGCCTCAGTTACAAGCGGTCCGAGAAAACTCTTTGTAAATGTCATTTTACGATAATTACAAGCAATTTATTAAGACTACGCGGAGGCGGAAAAAAAAAACGTATTTGAGAACTAATTCAAAGGAGTAAACCACTCGCTCGGCGATAGTCTGGATTACTGACAAAAGGGCTTTTTCCATCAACGCGGCTCGACATAACTGTGTTTTAAGAAGCACAATCCAGACTTAAAAAAGAAATAATGAAATTAATAATATAATATCATACGATGAATAAACAAACAAGATGTTGGGCTTGCTTCCTATCGACACCGGCAGCGTCTGCGTGGAGCCCCCCACCAGCCGTCACCTGGCAGAGGAGAAATCTGTTTAAGGAACAAATGCGATCCTAATCCCGCACGCGCCGTAACATCCCAAACGCCACCGAGCCACGGAGCGAACCGCGACTCTTTCCTTAAGCAGTACGAGAAATTGCCCCGACCCGCCGAGGAATAAACTCGGGAAATGCCTCTTAAACAAAAAGAGTCAGTGGGAAAAGAGGCAGAGATTTACTGTACGGGGATGCCGGGAGGCGCAGAAAAACCCCGCGAGGGTGAGCAGCAACGCTGCCCGGCTGGTGGGGAGAAAAGAAAGGTTTTAGAGGTTAAGTTCAGGTCAGACGACAAATGAAATTGTAACAACCCGCCTGACATCGTATAATGTCTTCTTCCACCCGATCAATAGGGCAGCGTCAGCCCCATTACCATAGAGATGGCTTCCTCCCGCTGAAGGGTGGCATTGTTTGAGGAGAGAGATTTGCCACTTGAACCGTGCTGCTCCCGAAGGATGCGTACTTCATCAACTATTTGTGTTCCTAACATCTACATATTTTCATATTAACATCCACGTTTCATGCGGCACAAGGAGCAGGCGCTTATTTTTCCTCCTGTACCTCGCGGGGGTCACTCCATCAGCTAAATTTTAATTAAACCAGAAAAACGCGGGGGGATTTGACAGACCCATTTAGATCCTTTGTGAGTACGGACAAGCCCGGTTAAAACCAAAACGCACCGCCTTCAGGTATTTACGGCTTTCACGCAGACGGTGCCGGCAAACACTTTCTGAAAGATTTTTTTTTTTTTTTCCAAGTAGATGGCAACAGAAAGAAAAAAAACTTTTGAATGTCTTAAAAAAATAAATCAACTTCAAGGTGCTTAAAAGGAAAAATAGAACATCGTAATTTGGAAATAAAAGTGACCCACAATACCTTACAGTTCATTTCCAAAAAAATCAATTACGGCTAGGCTGAGTAATTGATTCTGTCAGTGCCTCGTACCTATGAAATAATTTTCTGTAACTCCTAATAGTTTCTATCATCTCTCGGTTCCACGTTTTTCGTTCTTTCGTGCAAGTTTTAAATTTGACAGAAGCAACGTCTTCCAAATCCAATTAAACAAAACCAAAAAAACCCAAACAACCTAAAACTCTAGAAGTGTAAAACTAATTCCCCAGTTCAGCTTGTCGTTTCCCCCCCGTGTTCTCGTTTCTCTGAAGCGGCGATCGCATCGTTTCACACGCACAGAACGGGCACGTAAGGAACTGTCGTGTTGGTGTTAAAACTAAAAAGCGGGGCAGATCTTCACAGAAACTGTAATAACGGGAACAATCACAATTAAAAAAGAAAAAAAATAATCAGAACCCAATACTCCAAACATTTCACAACTCCTTGCAGGAGTTTTTAATAGAATCGAAACGAGTTGTGCTCTGACGCTGCGCCCGGCACTGCGCGGGGGAGGGCAGTGTCATTTCCAGCTCCCCAAATACACTATAAAATACAGGATATTAAATTAAATAACGCCGACTTAATTACACGTATTACCCAACAGTAAAAGCAATCGCGTTAGACGCCTACAGAAATCGTTAGGAATTACTTAAGCAATTCCAGTAGGTGTGCTTTGGAGCTGGTGCACTGCTACACGAAAGGTGATGCGCAAACAGCGACTCCTCTTCAGCAGAGGAAGATGCACGCGGACAGACAGACCCTGTGGACCAAAGTTTAAGTGAGCTCAGGGCTCCTGGGCTATGCAGGATCTGCCCCCCCCCCCC
>VZSC01003166.1:25628-56252 GCA_013398225.1 Steatornis caripensis | reverse complement strand
GTGGCTCATGCACCACATGAGGGCCCTGTTCGGTGCTGAGGAGGCGGCGCGGCGGGGTTTGCCGCGAAGGGAGGCGGTGGCGCCTTGGTGCCCGGGGCCGGGGCCTGGCCCTGGCCCTGGCCCGAGGCCTCCTGAAGCACGAGCTGTTAACTGTCGTTTAGCTGCCCCGCTCCCAGCGTGGCCCGGCGGCTTCTGCCCGCTCTCGGCCGCCGCAGGCCCGGGTGAGCGGCTCCTCTTCTGCTGCTGGAGCCGGTGCCCACGGGGCGGGGTGCGAGGCCTTCCTGGCCTCCCCTGAACGCCCTCGCAGCTCCACGTACAAGCGTGGCGGAGCGCCGGTCCAAACGAATTACGCCCTGAACGGGGTTGTGGAGAATGCTGGTGAAGAAAGGGATTGAAGGTGTCAGCGTATAGAATATTAAAAGCAGCGATTCCCGCTGTGGGAGTAGTTAAGGAAGGCAAATAGCATCCTGAGACCTATCGATAGAAGACTAAAACACATCCATAGAAATCGTAATGGGATTGTACAAAAGAGCGGCGAGGCCGTACCTGGAGAATTGAGGCAGATTAAAGAGAGGCTTTTGAATACAAATGAAAAAGGTATAGAAGAGGGTAACTAGGATAATAAACAGCCGTATGGATTAGATCTAAGTGGAGATGTTAGAAAATTAGGTTTGCATTTATTAAAGAGCGGGATTAAGGGTTGACGCGATTGAAGAACCACGCGTCATGTTCTAGGGACCAGAGAAGCTGGCGCCCTTTTAAAGCAGCCGCCACAAAAACCCCAAAAGGGCACAAGGCGAAAGCGAGAGGCATTAAGGGAATTTAGGGAAGGTCTTTTTACACACTCCAGCCAGTACGTACAGAGACGGCAAAAGAAACTGAAGTTGCGACCCGCTCAGAAGTTAATTGGGTTGCTTGAAGGAGCTGGTATTTGAGGGTATAAACACCGGCTGAATAACGGCTGGGCCCACGTGGCTGCCTTCCATCCAGAAGGCAACCGCTTCGCTCTGTGGTGACCAAGTGAGCCTCAATATACTCGACTCGTTGGCAGGTTTCTGCCGTTATTGGCTGAGGTTCATCGGGGAGAAGAAAAAGATATGTTGCAATCCTCCGCCAGCCATTGTCACTATGGTAATGAGAGGGGTCATTGTTCCCGCACCAGTTGCGGCTGCTAAAATGTAATTTTAGCAGCAAAGTGCGCAGTCTGTGTGTGAAAGCAGGCTGGTGGCGAGGCTCTTTATCCAAAGCGGGGCTTTTTTCTTTGCAGTATTTTTCTTTCTTTGTATTTAACTTGGAAAAGGCATCCAAAGAGAAATGTTAACCGTGACTGGTTACAATTATATTGATGGGGGAGGTAGCAATTTAAAGGCGAATATCGAAATGTGGAAGAATGGCTGGTAATAATATGGTAAGGACAAACTATTCTTTAATTGTCCTGGAAGTTGTTTTATATCTTTGTCATGCAGAAACTGGAACTTTTAGGGTGCCAGTGACAAAGTACTTTGCTGTAATATGGTAGGGCAGGCTCACAACAGCCTTTATCTCACTGAATAACCACCGCCGTTTCAAAGGCCAGGATTACAGACACACTTTATGTCGGTACAAACGCTTTGGAGAGTGCATTTACATTTTTCTTCTGTAAGCAGAAATCTATTAATTCGTGAGATTTGACTCCCTCTTCTCCACCAGGCATGACCCAGCGGTCCAACAAAGACAAGAAGGGCATGCGGGCCCTGTTTTTTTGGTTTTTTTCAGAGCCAGGCAGGGGGGTTTTGACCATTTTCGTTTGTGTTCTGGAAGTTGAGAATTCTCCAAACCCAAGTTAGATTCGCCTTACCACAGAGCAGCACACAGTAACCCTATAGGCTTTCTCAAAGCCTTGAGGATGGGCTCAACAGTAATTAAAAAAAAAAGTATTGCTTAGAAAAAAAACCCACGCCAGGGCAAGTGGAAAGCAAGATGGCCTTGTGCTACCCATATTGATTTATTTTAAAAATTAAAAAAATCCCTGGAACTTGTAGCACGAGAGCATACTCTAGTGGCAACTGAGCGAAGAAAGTGCTCTTGGTTTGTGCAGTGTCTTGATGGTGAGATGCCCCCCACCTTTCCGTGGGAGGCTTATTCTCTCCTGTCTGCTCCAGCTCCATGCTCTGCGCTCAGCCCGACAGGGTATACCCCAGGCAGGCAGAGAAAATAAACAGGAACTTCTAAAGTAATTGTAAAAACACAGCTTGAGAACGTATCTCGCCAAAATGACTGTGTACTTAGAGAGTTGTCTTTTTACCAGGCGCGACTGCAGATTTTCTCCTGAGAGACACAGTTTAGAGGAGGCAGGAGATAGGAACAGGGAGAATAATACTTAAAGCAAATTCTGTTCACCCATGGCAGTGTCATTACAAACTTGAATGAGCACAGTTATTGCAAATAAATAAAAACAATCCACCAGAACCAGTTTTACATAAGAAAATACTGAAATACTGTTCAATTAGTCCTAAGCTTTAGTTAAACCTTTTCTTTTGCCCATCAGGTGATAAGGTTAATACAGAAAGCACTCAACTTCTGCACTTGTGTAACAACAGTCAGCATCCATTTAATGAACTTAACGTGTGTAGATATTAGCAAAGCTTCAGTGTTGTCAGCACTGGGCTGGCGCAGAATTTTAATGGCAAAGTAGCCAGCCCGGTCTTTGTCATAAACAATATCCCCGTATAAGGAAAGCAGGTCCTCATGGGGACCGTTAACAATACAAATAAGCACCGCTTCTACTTTGTTTAAACAAGAACTTTGGCAGTATTGCCACTAACAGTGTATGCCTGCCTGCAAAACACGAAAAGGAAGATTAGGCTACTTTTATTTGTTCTTAAGTGGCTTGAATAAGCTGCATTTTATGACTTTTGGGGGGTTTTTTGGGGGGGGAGGGAGGGAACACCAGGCTCATATCCCACGTTTACAGTGACTGCAGCAGCTAGACATGGTGCAGAGGGAACTTTCAAGTGGAATAAAGTGGGATTAAATCACACTCGGCCCAGCGAGCATCCTTCCGGCCCTGGCCACGGGGCTCTCCGTGCCCCATCCTGCAAGTGCACGCGTTCAGTGTTGCTGAAGCGAGCGGCCTGCGGCTGCACCCAATGTGAGCGCGGCCCAGGAGGAGCCACCAAGGGCGGGTTTGGACGTGGCTGGTCACCCAAAGCATGCGGGGGCCTCTGTGTCTGGATACACCACAGAGGTGGCTCCTTGTGTTCGCCATGGCCATCTTAGGGACCGAGCTTCGTGCGATTGCACTGTACATCTGCTGTGATAGCCCCAGTGCCTTAAGAACCCGTCCAAATTCAAAAGAAAGGTGAAGGTCTCCCAGATGTTGTGATAGTCGTGGCCATTTCATGCAAAGCAGTGCAGAGGTGAGAAACCCAAATCAGCATGTGCAGTGGGAGGAAGGAGGAACGCGGCTGTGACCAGGTCTGCTGGCCGGGCTGTCTGCACAGCCTAGCTGCTAGCGTCATGCTGGCTGGCATCGGGTGTGTGGACGGGGAGCGGGCTGGTTGTCATCAGAGGGCTGGGAGAATTTGGGGGCTCAGATCCACAGGAAAACAGACTTGGTTCCACAACTCACAAGATGGCATGCTCATTATTTCAAAAATCAGTTTCTTTTTCTTCCCCAAATAAGAAAATAGACTGAACTGATTTCCCCATGCCAATCTTGTTTGCGACAATTTTGCAACTTTGTAAGAAAGACAGGCTTTATTGTCTTGCAGAAGACCTCCAGTCCCTGCCTCCACCGGCCTTAGCAGCCTTCCAGCTGATTTTCTGCTGCGCCGAGCAGTCACAGATCCCATTTGTCTCAGCTGGGTTTCCCAGACTCTGACAATCAATGCTGTGTTTTCACACCTGATTTCCTTAAACTAATATTATTTATTTATCCACATGCCTTACTGGCAGACTCAGGTCTGCGTCTGATCTGCGCAGGGACTCCACAATCGTGTTAGAGACCATCTTCTCACGAGTGTGGCTCATGCACCACATGAGGGCCCTGTTCCCTTCATCCCCAGACCACTGAATGGCTCTGTGGTTAGTGCTTGCAAGAAGGGAACACCTTTTCCCACCGCAAAGCGCATTGAAATGCTTTTCATCCTTCTTTTAATTATAGATGTAGGACATCAATTTCCATCTTGTGCCTTGGTGGCCAAACTCACAGTGTGGCCCAAGACATGCTCAAACACAGCGTGCAGCTGAAGACCTGTAACAGCAGACAGTACTTCAGGGATCTCCAGTGGTTCAAACTCTCCTTTCTTCACCTGTGTTTGCAGTTCCAGTAAAACTCATCATGTAACTCATTTAGGTGAGATTTTTGCACGTTACACCCAATCCTTTCTGTTTCATTCCTATTTATTAGGCTGTGATCGGATTGTATCAGCTGAGTGTCATGCTCAGAGAATTTAAGCAAAGCACAAGTGTCAACCAGGACAAGAACTGTACCCTCCACGATCGCTCTCCTTACCTGGGTTTACCAGTGCCTTCTTACCTGGGCCTGCCATATCTTCATTGTGTGCCTGCGTTGAACAACCCCCAAGTGCTGCTACTGGTGGTTAAGCTACTATAGGTTGTCTTTTATTCTAGTTGGAAACTGATGGAGCTCCAGAGTCAGTTCAGAAATTTGTATTCTCCCATAAGGTCGTTGTATTAGTCTTATTATGGTAAGGTTATAGTAGGAACCTTTTCTCCTCCAAGCTGTGCTGCAGAGATGAGGTTCCCGGCCAGGACTGTGATGTGTTGTTGTATGGCCAAAATTAACTTGTGAAGCTGCTGAACAACAGCAGGTAGCGTAGAACAGCACGAGAGAAGGTGATCTAAGATGCACTTCAGCCAAGGGCTCCCTTCTTTTCATCAATAGACTGCTCACATAGAAGAGGTTCATGTCCCATCGCCAGGCACGTGCCTCCTAGGAGGAAGGCGCTGAGAAGCCTTTTATAGGCAGAGCTACAGCTGTGCCTATAACTGGTCACTGCTGGTGTATAGCCCTGCCCACGCCTACAATTGCAAGTCACAGCTGCTGCAACTTTGAACTCTGGGGAGGCGATGCTGCTGAACCTTCAAGAGAAGGAACTTGCAAGAGACTCCCATTTCCCCCATATACAAGCAGCCCTGCTGATGTGAGGTCTGTTAGAGGTGTGTCAACATGCAGAACATGCCATTTCTGGGATAGTTTGTGTCACGTGGAGAGCTCTGATGTTATAAATCCAAATTTTGCAGGAGACGGAGCTGGAGGGTTAGGCTGAGTGGGCTGGTTTGCTTTTCCTAGGCCGTTGAGGGGCAGATCTCTGGCTCAGCCCTCTTAGTCCTTGCTCCAGTGGGTGGCAGTCCTAGAGATGGTGTTTTTATTGCACAAGAGCAAAGCANGTTTGTGTCACGTGGAGAGCTCTGATGTTATAAATCCAAATTTTGCAGGAGACGGAGCTGGAGGGTTAGGCTGAGTGGGCTGGTTTGCTTTTCCTAGGCCGTTGAGGGGCAGATCTCTGGCTCAGCCCTCTTAGTCCTTGCTCCAGTGGGTGGTAGTCCTAGAGATGGTGTTTTTATTGCACAAGACCAAAGCGCTACAATTTTTCTCTTACTTTCTCAGTAATGGCTGAACCATTTAAGTGTAAGTCTCCCATAAAATTCAGTCGGGGACAGTTTGATTCTCCACAGCTTCGAGAAACAAGCCTTTGCCAAACCTCACCTGTGTTTCCTTTGGCATGCTGGTGGCTGAGAGGAGTACATCTGAGCTCAGCAGCTACATACCTGTGGGTGGCAGCATCATCGCCAGAGCTCAGACAGACCTCTGCCCTCTGGATGTGGTCTTTCAAGCAAAGCTGCTGANTGAGTGGCAGCACAGCCTTCCCATGAGTCAGCCACTCCCCCCAGCTTTGTATCATCAGCAAACTTGCTGAGGGTACACTCTGCCCCTTCATCCAAATCATTGATGAATACGTTCATCCAAATCATTGATGAATATAGGTCCTGTAGTTGTTCTTCTTAGAGGTCAGGAAGCACAAAACCAGAATCAAGATGTTTTGGCTCCGTCTCCATTTCCTGTAGAAGACCAGGCTAGGAAACAGATTAAATGGATTACATTAAATCCAGATTAAATCCTGGCATATACCCAGACCTGACTTGCCCATTCACATCGCCAATTGCTTAGTGCCCATGTGGCCAAGCGCTGCATGAGCCGTCTCAAGGCTCAAGCCGTGTTCAAGCTAGCTCCCATGTGGAAGGTACTGTAGGAAAGACCCCAAATTCAATTTGTTTGCTGAACTGCAGCTGTGGGATGTCACCACAAGGAGCTGGGGCCCAACAACAAAAGACCAGATGAGGGAAGCACACTCTGCCCAGACTGTCTGCATCACAAGTAAGGGCATAACTGAGCACATGTTAAAACACAGCCCAAACCCAGACGTCATTTCCTGGCGTGCCCCACAGCTTGCTTCAAGCTCGCATCTGAACATCAGCTGGTAACCTTATAGGATGGCCATAAGGTGATCGGGGGTATGGGCCCAGGTTCAAATACAACCTAGGTCTCCCTCATAGGTGCTGTCAGAGCTTTTCCTGTTGGGGATGAAGCAGAAGGATGCACTATCTTCTGCGTGTCAGGCTCTCAAGAGTTGGAAAACACGAGCACAAAGCTTCAATATGCCTCTCTAGGGCATGAGTGTTACAACAGCCTTTACCCAAATGCCTGTGGTTGGGTTTTGTTATTTTTTTCCACAAGTCGTGCCTTATTCAATACCTAGGATGGATAGTGATTTGGAAAGAAGTCAGGGAACATTTTCGTAATCAAGAAGAGCTGATGAAGATGCCAGAGGCTCTAAGGTGGCTGAGACATGGGGCTGCAGATTGTACAAATGAAAGGGAGACCGAAGGCAGAGTCCCAGTAAATTGTCATGTGAACGAGGCCTTCAGGGAGGGAGGTGGGACAGTTGGACCGGCCCCATTAAGACAGAAAATTTCCAGTCTGGCACTGCCTAATCTCAGGTTTGAGGTAGAGTGATCTTACCCTGAGCATTTTTTAACACCAAATAACTGTTGACCATTACATGAAAACAGCATTTAACTTAAAGCAAGAGGCCGAGGCCTTTGTGGAATATAATGATGTGTCCTGGAACTGTTATTTCAAGGGTGGATAAAAAGAAACGACATGTACATAGGGCAGTTCTTGAGATGTTCAAAACCTTCATGTTACACTAACCGCAGGGGAACGGCTTCTACAGCCTCCTCCTCCTCCCCAGACTCGTGTCTAAGAGCCCAGGACAGGTGACAACCGTGTTACGTGGTGAGCAGTCACTACAAAGTCTGCTTTTACGTTAATGTGCCTCATGTTGCCATCACTTATAATTTACAAGCCTCAGACTTCTCCGCTTTCTGTGGCCAGGTATTTTCAAGGCTCCTCACAAGCCAAAATGAGAAAAATTCATCTCATTTCTCGAAGACCAGAGCTGCTGGTGCAGAAAATAGCTAAGTGCTAGGGACTGAGCTCTGCTTCTGCCTTCACTGGGATAAATCCAGCATCCCTCACTGCCTTCAGCTGATTTACTCCCCTCTTGGTGTAACCGAAAGCAGAATTTGCCTCTTGCTGTTTTTCGATGGTATTAAGGCCTTTAAAGAAAATCCTACAAAAAGATTTAGGCGCAAACAGAATCTCCCGCTTCCCGCAAATCTGTCTGAACTTACGCTGCGAAAGGAAACGCAGAGGAACTGAAGCCTCTTGCAGAGGATGGGGGACTCTCTAGCAGGGTCAGCTGTGCATATATTTACACATGATATTAGCAGGAAAAAAGAGAAAATGGGTGCATCGTGACCAAAGGTGGTCCAAATGTTCTGCCCTATCATTACTCTCGGGGTCGAAGGCATTGCTGGTTGGTGGCTTGATAAGCATGATGAGCTAATGACCTACGGCTTAATCAGCACAGATAATTCTGCTGCAGTATAGGAGATAATTGCACCTGTTTTTCTGATTTTTAGGAACCTTGTGGATTTTTTCACTCATAAATATGAGATAATGCCATCCAACTTGACCTTCCCAAACAAAGCTTTTGCAGAAAGCAGTGTAATATCCACCGGTTGTTCATGAATATGGCTATTGGCTTATCTAGGCTGGCTTTTTGTCCACTGCAGCCGACTGACTGGAAAGAACACCAGGAAAACTGCAAGAAAAACCTTTAATGTTTGTTTAATTTTTGTACATGTGGATAAAAGCCATCAGGTTCGGAGTTCAGGGAGTCGCTCCTGTTATTTTCCGGGAGACACCAAGGGCAGGGTGGAGGCATCCACGGGATCTCGTCTTTCATCTTCCCAGGAAGGACCCAGTTCCTCAGCGTTTCTGGGGAAAGAAGCTCTCTGCTAAACACCATAAGCCTTGCATAACCCATCCCTTCAGCTGGCACTTCCTTCCCTTGCCCTGGCCAAAATCACACCTCTGGGAAGCTGCCAGTAAGGCACCCTGAAACAGCCGTTCTGCCTAGAGCCTGGAGACAAAGAGACGCCATTCAGACAGCCCCTCGGTGTTAAAAAAGACTGTTTGAGGAGCAGGAGGAAGGCAGGACAGTCTGCAGACTCCAGGGTGGCTGCCTTGAACCATCGCGTTAGTCCTGCACTCCAGACAAGATGCGTCAGAAGTCCAGATTGGAGGGTGGGGGATATCCTGTCTCCCACCTCCTTTGGCTCACTTGAATTTCTCCCGTCATGGGCCGACTGGAATTAAAATAAAGAGTCAGGACTGCGTGCTGCCAAATTCCCTGGTTGCGGTCAAATAGGAACGGCTGCCCGTCTCCGCCCCTCGCTCATTTGTTTGTGCCTGTAATAACTGGATTTCCCAGCTGGTCTCCCAGCCCAGGACCTGCTTAACTCCAGTGAGCAAACACGAGTAGGGGAATTCGGTCCAAGCAGGCAGGTGCAGTGGCTGGATAGCTTGTGGATTTCCCTTCTGCCACAAAACAACAGTTACTGCACATATGTTGCAAAGATAAGCATTGTTTGCCATCGGCAGAAGAAAAACCAGAGGCTTGCCGCAATTTGCGAGTCTTGCTGTCGAAGAGATGTGGGAGCAGAAGGGGCGTGTGAAAATAAGGGAGGATGCTCTCTCAGCAGCCGAGGAATAAAAGATGAAGCATTTTAGCTTTGGCTTCTTGCAAACAGGGAGCGCGTCTGCCCCAGAGATAGGGGGTGGGGAGTTACATCTGTGTCCAGCACCGAAGGGAGCATTTCTGGAGTGTTGGGCTCAGGTTAGGCTTCCCAAGGAGACTTGTTAGAACATTGGAGAGGTCTAAAAATTGCTGTAAGCACCGGTAGGGGTGCAGAAAACCCCTTCGCAGTTCCATTTAGCAATCTACAGCTTAGCAGAGAGGAGGGTAGGCGGTAACTTGACTGTGGTCTGTAAGTACCCCATGAGGAGAAGATTTCTGACACTGGAAGGCTGATTAATTGAGCAGACAAAGGTGAAGTGAGCCTGAAGTGCTAAAAGCTGTAATTAGATAAACTACACCTAGAAGTAAGGTGAGCAGTGCTGAGTGAAGGGAATTAAACACTGGAGAAGTTTGCCCGAGGTGGCAGGTCCTAGTTCACTCCTCTGTGTGGTGATGACCACACACACCCCGCTTTCTCTTCTTGATGTTCCCTGTTTTTTTCCTAGCTCTCTTTTGTCTTTTGCAGGGGATACAGGGGATGTCAGGGCTTGAGATGACCTAAACGTCCCTCAGACCATGCGTGGAGACGGAGACGATAACAAACAGACCAACAGAAGGTCCAGGCCAACAGAGTTCAGGGGTTAACCACCAGCATAGCCCAATTCCCAGACCAGCCAGGAAGACTTGGGCTTTCCACTAAAGCATTTGCTGCAGGAACGGAGACTCCTGATTTCTTGCCCTGTCCCATGCAATGTTTCTGAGGGACTGAGACAGGCAGAGTAGTCCAGCCCCATACATAACAGATGATCTGTACAAACGACCAGTGTCACCAGCAACACTGGCCTGATTCCACCCCATAAACCAGCTCCTGAAGTCCATGGAGCTCCAGGAGGCCAAGGCTGGGAGGAGAATAAGACCTCCCGTTTCTAACAGCCTCTAATCCCTACCCGCCATAATCAGTTTTAAAATGGCCATCAAATCTTCCCTCTGCCTCTAATTGAAAAAGTGATGTCAGCAGTAATCTGCTGCCCCAATTTATCCCCATATATTTGGGCAGTTTGGGCTAATGCATTGTTTCATAAACATATGTTTTAACGCAGGAGTGCGCGCACACACACAAAGAGAAAGCTCTGAACGCACTGCACTAGTTACGGAGACTAATGCCTTAAATATTACTTTTAATACTAATGTCAGATTATTAAAAACATAATCCATTCCCCTGATTGGACCTAATGTAAGCAGGAGGATAAGAGGGCTTCTATCCATGCATTAACACGTTTCATGGAGTGTAAAGCCACTTTCTTCCTCTTAAAACAGAAGGTCAGGAACTAATAAAATCTGTACTTCAAGTGGGTTTTTAAAACATATTGCATAGAAAGTTTAGTGAAAGTTAATCTGTCAATAAGTGTGGGCTGGAGCTGTGTGGGTAAACAAGAAATAAATGTAATTCACATGCAATTTTTTCCTGTTAAAAATGTGCACTTTGAAACATTTATGTTTAAATAGAACAGAGACCAGCGCTAAGAAGCACTCAGCGCAAAGCAGCTTTGTGTAAATGTGTCGTGAGGGACTAAAATAAAGTAAGCTACCCAAATCTCCCAAAGATAAAGGGAGAAGGGCTCTGACCCCACGTGAATTCCCCCTTCATCCCAACCACGTGCCGTTCCTGGGCTTCATTCCCTTTCTGCCTTCTCATGCACCTCTCCGTGCCAGTGTTCCTCATCTCCCTCTGGGTTCCCACACACATATGCTCCATGCCCAGCCAGCTCCGGGACCGCGGGATGGTTTGGCGGTGGCAGGGCAGAGTTCTTGGCACCCCAGTCCCAACCAGCCGGTCTGTCACCTCTCCATCACGCCCAGCCTCTGCCAGCCTCCCCCTTGCCAACCGCAGGACCTCCTCAGCCACACGTTCCCACTGTGGCAGGCTGGGTTGTTTCCAAAACCAGCCCCCTTCTCCCATTTCCTTTGCCCAGCCTCTGGAAAGCAATTTGGAAAGCCCCAATCGGGCCCTGAAGCAAAGTCAATAAGCACAAAGGGCTGATTTTTTTGCACCGGACCTGCAAATTTGGCAAAACCGTCGTTTTAAAGCAGTCTCAGCTCTCCGATGTTGGTGGAGGCCAGGCACCTGACCCTGCTGCAACTCTTTTAATTGCTTGTCTGGGGGGCTGGCAGGCGATTCAGAAAGCAGGCTTTGGAGCACAGAGCCGGGGTGATGGTCCTCCCCAGGGCAAGACACAGCCAGCTGCCCAGCTCTGCCTCCTCCTCGCTCCAACAGCGCATCTTCTGGGCTGCTCCACCACAGCCCGGTTTAAAACAGGAACCATTTGGTTCCCCTAACGTGGAAATAAGAGTCACTGCACGGGGTGCCGGCTGCCAAGGGAGGGAGATGAGAGGGCAGTGGGAGAAGCAGGAGGTGGAAACTTGTGCTGGCAGGAGCCGGGACTTGGCCCTCGTGCTCCCAGCCGCATGCCAGAGATTTAAGCTTCATAAACAGGCTCCAGCCACCAGAAAGCGATTGATGACATATGGATTTCATACATTCAGCAAATGAAAGACAAGCTCTCTGTGGCTGCATGGGATTAGCAGAATTTATGTGCTGTTCCTTATAGCGAGGGTCCTGGAGGAGGGCTGCATCGCTAAGATGCCGGTGAGGGCGTGCATTCAAATCTTTGCACCATCACTACAAGTCGCTTAGGTTCGTACTTATCTCGATGGCATCAGAGGGAGCTGACACCCTCTGAGAGCCGGGCAGGAGGTGTAGGGAGGGCATTGCATGGCTGGGGCCGCCCGCGGGAAAGCAATAGGGATGGGGACCTGAAGGGAATTAAAGTCCAAGTGGGTCCAGACCTTCTCTGTAATGGAGACAAGCAATTCCCCTCCTTGTCTGTCTTTCCAGTGGCACACACTGTGACTGGTCTTTCAGGCAGGTGCACAAAACGGTAGCCGGTATGTGGCACGGGTCCCTGACTGCAGCGCAGGGGTGCTAGCAGCATGGGGGCTATGTGGTGCTATGTCCGTGGCCATGTAGCCTCTTCTCAGTTGTCAAAATGAACATGATGATGCCTTGTGAGAAAAGGCAAAGTGTTCATTCCTGTGGCTGCAAGCTGTGCTGGGACTCGGGAACAGGGGGATCTCCTTGGCTCTCTCTTTTTTAGGATCCTGCTGTCCCATCCCTACAAAGCATCACACAAAAGCCCAAGGACGCAGCTCTCCGTGCACGGGAACAGGGCCAGAAGCTGTGTGGCTGCAGCAAGGGGGTGAAGGTCCACCCAGGCTGGCACAGCCTGTCTCATTCAGGGCTTAAATATGCTCCATAAAGCCCAGAGAAGAAATAGCAGTGCAGAGGAAGGGACAGATAAGAGTAAGTGTCAAAGTTTGGCTTTTGTTCAGTTCCAGAGAAATGTGGAACAAAGTGATTTGGCATTTCCCACCCTGTCACACAGTTTAGGCAACGCTTGCAATATGGAAATAAGTTGCCGCTGCTGCTTTCAGCCCAGCAGCCTTGGGCTGCTGCAAGTCCTTTAGCCGACTGGTCTAGTACCACCGAAATCAAACAGCAGGATCTTTCACTCAGGAGGTTCAGTTTCCAGAAAAAAATACTTTTGCCTTCAGATATCCTCAGGACACGACTGTTAACCCTGTCATCCTGCACCAGTTCATGAGCAAAGTTACTAAAGAAGGAAGAAAAACAAGTAAAAGAAAAGGCTAGGATGCTGGATAGCAAGCCTCAACAACCACCTGGCCATATTGTTTCAGTAAAACAGTAAGACAACACTTTGAACCACAAGAAAATTGTTTTGTGAGTCTGATGTTGGTACAGAGCAGGAGGGAGCTGCTATTTAAACCCCTTATGTGGCTTCTGTCCTTAGCAGAAGCTGAGCACGCCTCAGGGGATCAAAATTCCCTACAAATGGGAATCCCTTGGCCATCTATAAGGCTCTGATTTTGCCATGGCAGCCACAGGAGCCATGAATTCGAATTAACTCTGTGAAATCTTACAAATGAATGGAGAAATACCTCTAATTCGGCAGGTTCTTTCTTTCGTTTCCAAAAGATGATGTCGTGCCATGAGCTGACGGCAATTCAAATCAGAGGAGATACCACTCAGGAGGGAATTAGCACTTGTAACTGTGCCTGTGTCCAAGGCATGCAGCCGAGCGGGATGTGGAAGGAGTTGGGGAACGTAACCAAGGTCAGAACGAGGTGTGAAAAATTTGAGCAAAAGCGCGCTTTGGGTAGAGCAACCCTTTGGCAATAGCGGGTCAGCGACGGTGCTGGCTCTTAGCTCCGGTTAAAGAGAAAACACAAATGGGAGGTCACGAACGGGCAGTGGCTGTTCTGGCATTGCCAGCTGGGCAGTGTCAGTGGTCAAACTGGTGATGAACTGGAAAATTTACCACGTTTGGCCAAATTCAGAGACTTCATGGGCTCAATTTCCAATTAAATACTTGAAACCCTCTTGAACCTTGGTGCCACTGAAGCAGTAGCATTCCTGCTGTGGCCGCTGCCCTTCGAGATGTCGGTCGGTAGCCATCAGCAGTGCTCTGGTGAGACAGTGATGGGTATGAAATCGCAGATGGCAGCTCCACCTTGGGGTCACACCTCCACCAGCTTCTCTGTGGAGTAAATTAGCACCTCATCGTGCTGTTAGTGAGAGATGTAGCTGACTGGCTGTGTGTATGTGTCTCAGCCAGGTGTTCGTGACAGATATTTTACTATTTAAAAGCACCTTTAAGCCAAGTGCCTCATTTGGTATCATTCCAGGGACTTTCCCTCCTTTTCTTATCTCCTCCGTGACATAAGCTAAAATTTGCCGCTCTGAACCTGTAGTCACATCATCTACCGGAAACTCCCTTCTTTACATTTAAGTGTCTCTTAAGCAACGTCATCAGTGTGGCAAGCAACTGTCGGTGTCATTTTCAGCTTGCCTCTCTTCTGGGATTCTGGGCACCACAGACAGTGTCACAACCTCCACGTCCCTCCGATCCTTCAGCAAGATCTCACCTATTCCCACACAGCCCAAACAGAGTGAAGATTTTGTTTAGGAGAGCAGGATAAGGGCAGACAACAGCTTTATGTTTCCTCTTTGTTTCAGCAAGAGCTTCACAGCAAAGGCGTGAAGCGGAGGCGTGGTGGGACTTGACATCCACACAACAGATCATCCCATCCCTAGGCAGGCAGAGTGGGGCTAGGCTCGCGGTGAGATGCCCCAAGGGAACATACTGCCCATCTGAAGGGAAAGTAAGCGATTAAATAATGATGGATAAAACCATGCCTGGCTCCTGGGCAGCCAATGACACAGGAGTGGGTGTGCAGAAGTGAAAACTCAGCGCTTGGCTCTTCGGAGAAGAACAGCTATGGCTTGGCCGTGTTTGAGCCCTTTAATCCACACCATTTTAATTTACAGGCCATAGAAAGGAGCTGATTAAAATATGTTTTCATTGCAATGTAGGTAAGTGCATTGAAATATTACCCTCTTACTCAAGGATCAGCTCTTGAATTCCTCATTTAGTTTGTGTTTAGCCTTTCTTTGCTTGCCTCTGGTTCGATTTGCCTTACTGGCTGTTGCATCGATTAATGTGTATAATCCTGTAAAGACTTGGCTAAAGCATTAATCAGAGTAACCTGATGGAAACCGTGACTGATAGGTGAACTACTTACAGGAAGCCAAGGTGGTGGGACAGGAGAAACTGCCCCACGAATGGCCAAGAGGGATGGGGAGGAAGAGAGATCCCTTTGCCAAGGGCAGGTGACATCACGTCCTGTGCAAGGAGGTGAGTGTAAGATAATACATCTTCATTTTGACCTCCATGCAGAAGAAGAGTCAGGAACCATGTAAACCTTGTACTGACCCAGCAGGATCTGTATGGCCTTGTGTAGGAGCAGACATGTTAACACCCTGTCCCGTGGATCAGTAGCATGTCAGGCCCAAGTCCTGCAAACAAGAGGCTGACGAAGTTGCTGCCTCCTCACCGAGCCTGCAACTGGTATTTAGGAGGTTGGACTTGCATTGGCCTCTCTGGATGGTGCATTCACCAGCCTGGAGGTCTATGAGGTGGCACCACTGGGACCTACCACAGGGGCAGCCCCATGGCTGCACTGTACCTCCCAGGAGCTTGGCAGTGGCCCCAACCGCTGTGTTGTACCCAGAGCCAATTCACCCTTCATTTATGGTTCTTCAGTAGTGTCCTCACCGTGTCACTCTCGTTCCATGACCATGGCCTCCTCCAGCAGACACCTAGATCCTTCCAGCTTTCATGACCCAACTCCCTAACTTTTCTTTCCTGCTTGGAAGGTCTTCCCCATCTGCCCTTACCGTGGTAGGAGTGAAAAGAAGAGAAGCAAAGACACCACCCATGAGAGGAAGCAAGTTTGGAAGGCTGTCAGGTGGGGCAGAATGCCTGGTGTGGACGTGGCTGTAAGGAGTGGTCCATGCGACCATCACACAACTAAATGATGGCAACTCGTTTGCACATGGCATAGGGAAGGAGGCAGCTCGTTTACCAAGCATGGGAGCAGCATGCCGGACAATACGAGAAGAGGCTAAAAATCACCTGAAAACACAGGCAGCTGAAGTTTAAAACATTAATAAATTTGGCAATGTCTCCTGTTTAGCAGATCAGCGAGTATTGAAACAAAATGGGGCCAGAAGCTAATTATATGGAAATATTTCTATTTGCACATTTCACTGGAAGGCAAAGCAGAGAGTATAACTAATATATCTCCACAACTGACAGGAATATTAAGTTTTCTGTCATTTTGCTACCACGACTACCTTTCTCAGCATGCATTCTGTCCTAGTTCCTATTAAGGTGAGAAAAGAATCAAACTCATTAATTGTCTGCATTTTAGATATGATAAGAATTTAGTGGTTGGTGTTAATTAAGCTACAAAACAACTCCTCTTGCTGCGGTGTGCATTCCAAGTTGGAGCAATTAATTCACTCACTTAAACTGATCAAGATTTAATTACCATCACTCTGTGCAATTACTCCATAATTAAAGTAATTTGGTTCATTCCACTCGCTGACAGTGTCATTGAACAGCCATTCGTAGTACCAAAAGAAGTGATAATTAACTTAAAGAACAGCTCAAGGCAGTTCTACACAGACTTGTAGTTATTCCTAAATATACCTATATGGGAGAAAGAAACCTATCACGCAATACAGGTGCTTCCCTAGTAAAGAATTTCAGGGTTTTTATGTTCTTTTTTTTTTTTTTTTTTAGCCAGCATGCTGTAGCAGACCCAATTTTGGGTAAGGCTCTGTAGTTGTCACCAGACAACATGCCTTTTCCTACTCACAGATACAATAAAACCTGGATCCCTCCAGGAGTACAGGTGTTCCCTGCCTGTTCCTGGAGACTCCTCATTAGGAAAGAAACAACATCCTCAAAAAAAAAAGCAGCTCGCTCCACGAAGATAATGCTGCCAGCTCCTAAGATCTTCTGAAGTATGTCATGACAGAGCAAGTCCCTGGTTGCTGGAACCAAGGGAAGGTAGGGAAGTCTCAGAGTTTTTAACCATCGAAGTACTTAGTGCCCAGGTTTGTTGACAATAGCTCGAAAGCTTGATGTAAACATACTCCAAAAACTAAGACATGTGAAGACAAGTTCAAAAAATCAGCACGTGACTCTGAATCTCTCTCGTGCTTGCACAGCGGTGGATCTGGCTCAAGATTGTTTTTTTTAACTCGGAGGGTTGGAGACACTACAAATAAAACCTGATGGCCTTCGAGCTCACCAAGAGCACCTCCATGAAACGGGACCTGTTGGTGTTACCATCTATCATCCCACCTGCTTCCTCCTTCGCTCTGTGCAGCATCTTTGCCTCCCACAGGGTGTTCATACTTAGGGCAGCTACAAGCACAGGCTGTCGGGGTGCTTCACCGGCTGCCCTTAGTCCTGTCGCAGGAACGTTGCTGGTGGCCACAAGGGCTAAATCAGTTACTCAACATATTTTCAGCGGGAACTACAGTAGACGCCTGCTTCACCTTGTGTAAGGCACTGAACTTGGAACAAACGCAAGGCGAGAGCACTCAGGAGTATTTTTGTATATACCAATGTCAGGTTTAAAATAATGTTAAATGTCTCACCTTGGTGGTGGTGGCGCATCTATTCAGAACACAATTTTGTGCTTATTTCATTCTAGAAAACAATTTTGCTGGTAGAATTATTCTTCAAGAATTGGAAATTAATATTGCTGCGTGTTTTCAGAAAATGGTGTTCGTACTCACAAGTACAAAGTTGGTACCAGACACCTCTGTGCTGAGCCACCTTCTAGGAGGTTGGAATTATTAGACCAGTCTAATCTTTCCCCAGTAACCTTGTAAAACGCCCATGCCAAGCTCTCTGCAGGATGGGCAGAGAAAGAGGAAGACATAGCCATCTGTCTGTACTTTTGAAGGATGCTGGGGCTGGAGCGGCAAAGAAGACTTTCAACAGATTGTCCAGCCATTTCAAAGTTAAGCCTTCTCAGCCCACGCACAGAAATTCAAAACATGACCTGTCCCAATGATTTGGACATAAAGTACGCAATATTTGTGCTGACTTTTTTTCCCCACCACGGAAGTGGTGTTAACCTAGAGAATCATCTCAAACAAGTGGAAGAAGCACAGGAGCTGTCCAGGGAGCCGTTCATGAGTATCAAATCAGTTGCTGGTGTTAGCCTTTGCCAGGCTCTCTGCTGTCTTCATCCAGGCAGACATGCAGGATAAAAGTTACTTAATCTGAGCTATATAAGAATTAGGGGTTTGGGTTTTGTTAAAAGTACAGATTTCCTCTTCTGGAAAGAGAGAAACATCACTGGAGAGCATTGCCTGCCCTTCTGAGTGGGGCTTAAGGGATGTGTCGTGTCCTTGAAGAGTCTGTCTTTCCTTACCAGCGTCATGGGGAAGCCAGGCCAGCTTCAGCTGACCATTACTAATCCACCCCACGCTTCAGCAGGACCATCTGTCCATGCTCAGCCTCATCCTACAGCAAGCACAACGTCCTCGGTTTTCTCACACACACATCTCACGGGTGCCCTTCACTGGGTGCAGAAGTGGGCGTTGAGGTGAACGGTGGCAGCAGCACTGCGAGATGTATGATGTTCCCTGGTAGCCTGCGCACATCCTGCTGGAGCACCCTTTCCCTTGCGGAGCACCTCAAGCGTGTGCATTACCCACGCCAAGAGCACAAGGCACAGGCAGTAGCATCAGGTTTTGGGAGATCTTTCTTGTGAGAGGAGATGAAAGGAGATGGACTTACACGGACCCAGGAAAAAAAACATCAGGGGTCTACGATTGCATCTAAGCACTGGTAAACATTATGTGTCCTTGATCAGATGGACGGCGTGGACCACAAACACACCAGATTAAACTGATCATGAATCAGTGTGGAAAAATGTTGTTTTCTAATTGTCAGGGCTGGCTGATTCTCATCAGAGCAGTGGGAAGAAAACAAGGTGGTTTAAGCAGAAGGGGAGCAGCTAAGAAAGGGGATTACGGTCCCTGGCTCTGTGTGGCAGCAGGTCCCGCGTGGCCCCCCAGCCCGCTTTGAAGGTGGTGGTGGCTCTGCAGCTCCTCTCTTGGTGCTTTTCCATCAGCCATTAAAGCTGCAATNAAGAAAGGGGATTACAGTCCCTGGCTCCGTGTGGCAGCAGGTCCCGCGTGGCCCCCCAGCCCGCTTTGAAGGTGGTGGTGGCTCTGCAACTCCTCTCTTGGTGCTTTTCCATCAGCCATTAAAGCTGCAATTCTCAGCAACGCGAGGCCTCCTCAGGAAGCTGAGCTGTGCCACGAATTATTCCCGCACCTGCAGCATCCATAAAGCGGAGCCTTTTCGTTGGGCTCCCAAATGCTTCTTAGTCTTCAGTGACTCAGCAGTGGCTAAGTTAATGTCAGCCCTACTCAGGGGAAAATCTTCAATATTTCTTTTTACTTAAAAAGAAAGGAAAAAAAGCCCAAACATTATTTTTAAGCTCCTAAAAGAGCATTACAAAAGAATGACGAGAAAGAAAAAAGAGACTATGTAAAGGTTGCTTACCAGAGTCGTTTTACAACAGTCAGTCACACAACAGAAATAGGTGGACATTAATTCATGCTAACCTTGCACACCTAAATACCATTAATTCATCAAAACTAATAACATTAATTCCTTCAAAAATGAGGTTGAAGACAGGCACCCCTTGCCGTCATAATCTGTGGCTGGTGACACTGAAATGAAACCTCCGGTACACAAAGCTACCAGCAGAGCTTGCAGAATGTCATAAATTGCAGCTGGCGATACATAAATCCTCGAGACAATACACATTATTTTCCGGGGAGCGGGTGTTTGTACACCAAACACCAGGCAAAAAGGAAAGCAAAGCCGTATATAACTTCTCTCCCAACACAGGAGTTGTTGTCGGAGAAGCATGGTGCCGCTCGGGCCCACGCTTACCTAAATCTGTCAGGCCAGAGCAGGATTTAGGGCACACGTCCTGGGAACCACATTTGGTTTAAATTTGCGAAGCCAGCTAGCAGAAACCAAGAACAACTCACAGCTGGAGGTGCCCTGGTCTTCTGGCAGTGGGTACCCGACTTCGGGTACACCACCTACACTCGCTGGTGGATATTTGAAGGGCTGGAAAAGGTCTTCAGCAGGACCTGCTGATGCCTCTGATGGGTGCTGAGATGGTGTTAGGGCGAATAAGGGCTCAACTATACATTGCTTTCTCCCTGAGGCTGTATCTAAAGGCAGCTGTAAGTCAGATAAAAGCTTTCCTTTTGATTTCAGTGGGTTTGGGCCATCGGCCTGGCGGTGGGTTGCAAAGCGGCACACTCGAAGGACAGGCTTGGGAGGTGATGGGTGAGAAATATTAGATGAGGTTAGCGCAACTCCACCGTCTCAAAGCAAATGGCAACCTGAGAGTTCAGCTCTGGTGCTCAGCGTCAGAGCCAGCACCAGGATTTGCATTCACGTGCTCATTTTCCACGGCTCGTCCTCTGCCTCATCCTGTCCCCAGACACATGCTCCGCAGCCAGCTGCCGTGTCCTGCCTGTCCCTTTCTTCCTCCTTAGCTTACTCCCCCTCCGTGGAGATGCCCCTTTTGCTTGGCAAGGGAAGTGCTGGCCAGGGCTTGATGTCGACTTTGGTGATGGGAGAGAGCCTCTCATCTGCTCCTGAAACATCCTTTTGCTACTTTTATTACTCACATTTCAAGCGCATGTGTCTGATCCCAGTGCCTGGCTGAGCATCACCAGGGTCCTGTTTAGCTCGGGTCGCCGGTGTGACCCTGCCACCGACGTCTGTCACACACCCTTTCTGTTCTCCCCGTTGTACCCATTACATTTTTCTTTTCTTCTAGACGCAGGCAGAGGGTTTTACCTGCATCCGCCAGGATGGGCTACTAGACCACAGCCTTTGCTCCAGGACTGAATTTGCCTGTGACAGCACTGGGGACGGCTACAGTTCCGACCTCCAACTGTGTCTGCACTGGTCTAGGGCTTTCTCTGGCTCCACTTGGAAATAACAGAGTCATGGGCAGGCCTGGGAGGGCATTCGTAAACTTGCAAATTCACAAGCTTGTGTATATTGCGCTCAGAGGTCTCCAGCTTACAGATCATGGCCGGGTTGGGAGCAAAATCACCTACTACTGCTTGTAGCTACAGACACTCAGAGATGTTCTCAGGAGGCGGCGGGATGCTGCTTGCACCACCGGCTTGCCCGCCAGCACTACCCAGGGCTTGCGAAGGACGACGCCTGGTACCGCCGACCCTTTGAGGCAGCGCCGATACATCCAAAACACCGGAGGTATTATTTCAGATCAAGCCCAGATTAAGCCCATTTCATTTTAACTCAGATTAAGCCCCTATTTAGAACCTGGCCCCGTTTCTGATGCAGCTGGGCTAACCCGCGCCTCCCCGAGGGGCTGTGAATCACATCCCCACCATCCTCTTAACACGGACCAGTTAAAACATTAAGCTACTAAAATAAGGCTCGACTTGTGAAAACTCATTTAAGAGTAGAGCCACACGTGGCTTTTGGGCTGGGCTTTAATGCCTCGTGGCTTCAGGAGGGACCCCAACGCCCGCTGCAGTCCGCGGGGGCTTCGGGCAGACGTGAGCACTGAGGAGCTGCGCCTGTTTAATCTCTCAATAACGATGGAAGTGCAAGTGTGTGTATTACTCCAGATGAATGTATCACCCACACACGCTACGCTCTCCGCATATTTAATTACACAGCGCTTTCTCCTGCTCTGCTTTTTAAGAAATGCTCCAAAATCCATCAGTGCCTTTCAAAGAATAACTGATTTCAATGAAATTTAGGCAAAGAAGTGTTTTTGACCAGTGCAGACTAGCTGGGAAACAGCAGTGGGGAGAACATAATGAATCTCAATCATTTTTTATTCCTTTTTTTGTTACCAGGGCATCCGAAAGGTCCAAGCCCAGACCAGACCCAGCTGTGCGAGGAGATACAGAACCCCCAAGCCCAGAAAAAATATTTCGGTTTCTGAGACGTAACGGCAAAGTGCAGCACGCGAGGGATGCGCACGAGTGCGCACAGCGAAGGAACAAGATGCTTTTTCTTTGACCGAGAGCGCCAAGCCTTCAAGGTTTCTTAAAAACCAGGCGCCGCAGCAAAGGAAGGCTTTGCAATGCTTGTTTTTCTGTGTACGTGATGGATTTCTGGAGTAGCTCTTATTCTAACTTGCCCGGCACAGCCTTCATCCGAGCCCTGCGTTGGGCTGTGATATTAGGCGACTGTGCGGTGTGTTTTCACTTCCTATTGACTGGTTGCGTACTTCCCTCCCGCTAATCCCTTGTTAATGGACACTTTCTTTGAGCCAGCTGAGATCTGAGTTATGTTGTCTTTGTGCTTCTTGCAGATTTTATTGCTTGGATGTCTTTGTTTTCATTATTTTGAGATTTGGGGATTTTGTCTCTTTCCTTCGGGTTGATTCGTGCGGTTAGAGACGGGCTGGCCTCCCACGGCTCCTGTTTGCTTTTGATCCGGGAGCGGTGGGAGAGCAGCTTCTCGGCTGCAAATAGCGCAGTCCCGCACTTCAGCCGCCAAAGCCGAGAGCAGACTCGCTTTTGGCTTTCGCTGCAAAGCGCCTCTCGCTTGCAAAGCAAAAAATAAAGCAATTCTGCTGCTCCCCTCACTGAGCTGGGGTGGACTGGTTATAACTGGGCACCGCTTGCAGGTGCACACCCAGCAAGCTAGAAAGCACCCGCAGCGGCAGGGAGGTGGTAGCTTGGGCAGGCAGGAGCGGGGAGCACCCCAGCTCTGGCCCTGGGATGCCAGGGGACCCTGGGAGCTTCCAAAACATGAAGCCTGAGGCTGGCAGAGCGTGTCTGGGTACAAGCTGTCACGATGCGGGGGAGCCAACGGTGACGTCCCTGGACACGGTACCTGCGCCAGTGGGGAGACACGTGCACGGCAGGTTCAAGGACACCACTCTGAACTTCAGAGGAGGGAGAAAGCACAGACCATGGGGCAGCGAGGAAGGATGGAGAGCCTGGCAGTGGGACAAAGCAGGGTCCCTCCTCCAGCAGGGACCTGAGAGCCTCTGGGCGAATCCAGGGGAGGGCAAGGACAGGCTCCGGTGGGAAAGCAGAGAGGTGGAGATCCAGCAAAGCCGCTGGCAGAAGGCAGAGGAACAACTAAAGAATGAGTCTTTCCCATGAACCTGTCTCCTTCTGACGCAGCCCAGGGCAAGGAGCAGAGCTATATGACCATTTTTTCATGTATATATTGTTTAGCCACATCACCTTTAGGACGGGCACTAAACTGGTCCAGGGAGGAGAGACAGAGCAGTCGGTGTTGGCGTAACTTGTGCAGTCGCTGGAGAGCTGGGGCTGCATGCGAGGATGGCGTTGGCCACCGAGGGCAGGTGGGAACCGAAGCAACGTTGCGTTGGGTTTTCAAGGCAAGGCAGGAAGGTGTTTTCTGGTGCAGAAATCAGAAACCTGCCCACAGCTTCAGGAGATGAAAGGAAAATAAAAACCCTAAGAGTTCAGGCAAAGGGAGGTGGTTGGTGGGCGAGTTTCTCAGCCGGGGCAGCAGAGCCTGGTGCTGGTCACAGCAGAGCTGTGGCCACGATGTCCCTGGAGCTGAGGACCTGCCGTTTGCCAATGGGGAGCTGCTTCCAGCCAAATGCTAGAGCCCAAAAAAGTCCTGGCATGTTCAGCATCCTCACTTTGCCTTCTTTAGTGCCCTCTCCTCAAAAAATCAAAAACGAATCTGGTATTTTGATGCTTCCTGATAAAAGTTACATCTATCAAAATGACCTTTTGGTTAAACAGCAATAGCTGGCATTAATCCTATTATTTCATCACGATTATTATTGTTTCATCAATCCAACGCAGCTGCCATTTCATCTCACTCTAAGTGAATTGAAGTTCTCAGCTGGGGCACGCCGTGCTCTCGGATGTGTGAAACGCTGATAGCTGCAACGTGAATCACCCCTCCTTTTCCCTCCTGAGACCCCACACTTGACTTAAAGTCTACATGGAGATGGTCAGAAAAGTCAGCTCAGCATCAAGAAAAATTATCTCTTTCCAGATCGTGGATGCGTCAGATGAAATTCACGGTTACCTTTTGCAGTGCCCACGGCTCCTTGCAGCTCGGCAACGCGAGGACATTCGTTAACTTCCACAAAAGGAAGAAATGTGATGGAATTGCTGATGTCTTAAGTAACAAGAGAATATAAGAAGTCCTATTCCAAGACTGATTTAAAGGCAGATAAAGATGAGGGCTAATGCGTTTCAAATCCAATCCAACAAAGTCCTTGAGCGCATACTTTAAGGCAAGCAATCGACTCAAAGGGGTTGTTTATCTGGTTGTATTTATGAGGGTGCTTAAGTGCTTTGCTGGCTCATGGTGTCAGGTGTGAGAGGTGAAACATCCTGCTCACCTGCCCGTAATGACCTTGGCACTCAGGACCACGCTGGTGCGAGCTGCTCACAAGCTGCAGGGGGAGATGAACCCAAAGGAAGGTATGGCCGTGACAGAGTTCATTACAAGAATAGCAAAGCCTGAATAGATGGCAAGGGGAGGTGTTAGGGTCTCGTAGGAGGTCTTTATGAGCCAGTTAGACAAACATCTCTCTGGTTTAGAGATGATGATCCCACCTGATGGCCAGGCATGGCTTAGGTTGCCTTTTGAGGTCCCTGCTAGCCTTGGTTTCTCTGCAAGGGAAAGGGTGGATTCACGGCAGGTGGTCACGCTGAGCTGGTCGTGCTGAGCCCTGCCTCTATGCTGCACTGACCATGGATAGACATGAGAACGGGCGTGGGCACGAACACTGAAGTTAGGTCTGAATCACCATGAGGGCCATCTGGGACCCACCTGGTGCCTGGTGGCAGTGGGAGCCCACGCTGCGACTGGGAACGTCCCAGCCCACGCAGTGAAGAAGTGACAGTTATTCACCAGAGCAGTTCAATTCCTCAGGGCTTCCCAAGGACCTCATCTCCGGAGAGTTCAGCCAACACAGCACGTCCCTTCCCCTCCTGCAACCCTGTGCTTTGTCTCCAGACAAACCGAGGCTGAACCCATCTCCCAGGACCAAGGTGACAATCCCAGGAGAAGACGAGCCTTAGAAGATCCCTCTGTATTTAGGAGATGGTGTCGGACAGTGCCTACTTCTTCTGCAACTCTTCCTTTGTCCTTTACAAGGTTCTGTGATTTAAGAACGTGCGTTAAATCTTCTGCAACAATCAATTCAAATATACAAGTTTGGCTATTCAAATTACTTTTCCAAAAGTACTTTAAAATGCATTAAGTTATTAATTGCCTGCTGGCACTTTAATCAAATGGGAAAATTGACATAGCCAGAGGCATGTATTTTTGTGGAAAGGAAATTTATTTAAGAAGAAACAGCGGCTCTTACTGCTTAATTTAAACTGAGAAAACTGTGGAAAATCAACTGCTATGGAAAATTAATAAAACATTTCCAGCTGCAAACAGTGACTAATTGTACAAGATGAAGACTGCCTGGAATTAATAACTTGCAATCTTCTGTGTGAAGAACCCCCTACCAGTTCAATTTACTGGGAGATTAAATTACTTCTAAGTTTGCCGTATTAAAACAGAACATGAATAAAATGTTACTGAAAGCACATCTATTATTTACTGTCTGTGATATGGATATAATTATTTCCAAACAACCACAATGTGACGTGACTGGCAATATTTAAATTATTTGCTAGCGAATGTAGTTATACCACCTCGGTTCCTATAAAAGCAGCCCAAACGGGTTTCTACAGATGGTGTATTCCTGCATCGGGGAATTATCTCCCCATTCTCTGCCCCATGGCACCCAGCACGCCTGTCATACCGCTCTTTTAGCACCACCGCCAACGCCACCGTGCTTCCCCTACTGCCCCGTGTCATATGAGCTCCATGCCTCTTTTGCTTTGCTCGATTTTTGCATGTTTTCCCCCTTTTTAAAGTTGACTGTACTGGATACCTGGTGCAAACAAGAGCTTTGGCGGTGGTAGAGCATAATCAGGGCAAATGTTTTCCCTGCGTGCAAGGGTTCCTTGCTGAACCCAGCGCAGAAAGCTCACCTGCGGAGCCGGCAAACTCATGCTTATCTTTTTCAAAGCTTGCCAAGTTTGCGGGGCGCATAAGCCCATTTCAAGGGAGCAGAAAAAAGGAAGGTGAAAAAGAAACAAATCAAGGCGAGAGGGTATTTGCTAAAACCCAAACAAAACCCGGTGGGATTTCAAAGCAGCTCGAGAAGGAGCAGGAGGTGGGAGAGCCACGGAGGACGGAGGAGTTGGGGGCACCCGCTGGGATGCCGTGCCGTGGCCCCAGGTGTGTCGATGGGCACTGAGATAAAGCAAAGAAAGAGATTGTGCAATGTGTGCTTTAGGTGAAGGAGATTTTTGAAGCACCAAGTGAGCTGGGAATGAAGAGAGACAGCCTGGAACATCTTCGGGGCTGATGTGATTGACCACGTGCCCACTACCCTGCCATGAGATGCAAAACACTTCCAGGACCTTAGCACAAAGTTGGGACCCCTAAAAAGAACCCAAAATATAAAGTGTTACAGAGAGAGGGCATGGGAGGATGTTAATGGGCCGTAGGATGTCAGTCCTTGCCCCTCTGCTCAGAGAAGACAAGGAGCATGACTGTGCAGCAGCATCCCCGCTTTAGAGAGGGGAAACTGAGGCATGGAGCAGCCTGGAGCAGCCCACCTCTGGATGTCAGGCTGGGTCATTGTGTCAGGGATCTTGTAGTCACAGCCCCCAGCGGGGAGACCCACTCCACGTCCCTCTATCCAGCCAGCCACCGAGGGATGCCCAAGCTGACAGCCCCAGGAAGGCCTCCCGACAGCTCGGGGATGTAAGCGCGTGTTGAAGTGCTCTCAGGAAGCGATAAAAAGGGATGAGAGCGACGGAGCTGGACGAACCACAGCAGGAATCACTCAACAACTCATTCAAATAGAAGTTATTTACTATTAAACGGGACTGTCTTTAAATCTTTGCACAGACATTATTAACCATGAGTGCAATTTGCCAAAGCTGCCCAGGCAGCAGTGTTGGCGAAGGACAGGACCAAGCACACCGTGCTACCCCAAAGCCCACCGCGCCCTGCAGCCCCTCTCCAGCGCTGGCAGTCATAGAATCATAGAATGTCATAGTCGCTGCTGCCTGGGTCAGGAGAGATTAAGCATGGAGTGGTACCTTCACATCTTCTCCTCACCTCCACTGGTCTGCCGCACAGCTGCTCCCAGGCAGGGGTGGTGGCCCTATGGACCTGCATGCGTTCCTGTGGTGAAGAGGTCCACAGCTTCATCGTGTGTCCTGTGAGGAAGAGCTTCCTTTGACTGCTTGGAAATGATGCTCTAGGCTGTCTGAGGATCCTGCGAGTCTTGGCTTTATGAGACAAAATGAAACACCTTACCATCCCCTGCCGTCCTCTGCTCAAGGCTCTGCAGACCTCTGCCACCTCCCTCTGCCACTGATGTTTCTCCAATGGGGCTCTTGCTGGGACGGAATCTCCACACGAACCGTTAACACTTGTGTTTAAAGGGATTTGGGCATACTCTGTGAGAATAACTGTACTGCAAAAAAGGAAAAGATGCTCTGCGGTAACCGCGAGCATCCTTATTTGCCATTTATTAGTCCTAATCAGTTCTCCAGTGTCTTTCACTGCTAGAGGTGAGGTGGTCCCTCCCACCTTCTGCCCAGGAAGGTCTCATCAGGAGGATGCTGAGCCCAAGCAGAAGGCCCTGCAGAGAAGAGTCCGCTCGCTCCCAGCTCAACGCTTGGTGAAAAGCAGCTCATGCTTAGAGATAGCCTTTTGCAATGTGCTTCCAAGGCCTGTGTACAATAATGAGCCTGACTATGGGCATCGGGCATTGAAAGATAAGAAGTCCTTCTCCATCCACAAGTAAATGAGTTGTAGCTCAGATCTGTAGGTTAATATAGAGCATGTGCATGGATGGAGATGGAGCTTCCCAAAGACACTGTCTCATTTCAATGATTGAGTGTGTCACATTTAATTGCTGCAGGCCTGTCACTGTGCAAACCTGGGGACCTCTCCTCTTGACGTCAGCTTAGACCCAATTGCCTAATTGCATTACCTGGGTAATTAGATAGAAATACAGTAACCCTGTGCTGCACGATAGTGAGGATCCACTTCCTAACAGAATTAACCTGGCTTTAATACGGAAAACTTGTGCACACGCACGGACACGCAGAGACGTGCAACTTAACCTGGCTGTAATCACCCAGATTAGACCCAGGGGCTTGTTCCCTTAAAGAAATAGTTAAAAATGTTACGAGTTTCGTTCCAAGGAACCTCCTTCATGCTGTAGTTTGGATCTCAGCAACTGGAGGTATCAGAGACCATGGGAGCCACCACGCTCCTGTCATTCAGCACCTTCGCAGGATCGCCCAGGAGCTCAGTTGAGGCCAGCTTGAGATGCTCTAGATCTGGATGCACCAGCCACAAAGATGCATTTTAGGCTTTGCGGAAGCACGGTGCCGGGAAAAATCTGGGGTGTTATGGGTTTCCTCAGCGAGTCACGCAGGTGTTTGGTGCCAGAGTCGCAGCAGGACCCCTGTGGTGGTAGCAGGAACTGGAGAAGATGGAGGGAGAGGTGGCGTAGGCAGCAGGGCTCGCTGCCACCATGCCTTGCTGCCACTGTGCCTTTTTCTCAGCCAGGGAGGACTATTGGCTTTGCTCTGGAGTGGGTTCAAGAACAAGAAGAAAGCAGTAATCCCCCCACAGCAGGGTGAAAGTCTCATAAAAGCAAGCGGTTGTAACCCTCACCTGGAGACCTGGCGAGATTTGTTTGCCTGCAGCTCCCCTTTCCTCCCCGCAGGCGCAGAACTGGGGACGTGCCAGCCCACAGGTGCGTTTCCGCTGGCCGGGGACGATCTGCACCGACGTCGGCCATGGTGCGACCGGTGAGGAGCAGGAGGAAAAAGGCATTTCCACGCAGATGGTAGCTGGTATTTAAGGTAGGATTGGCCTCTTTTTTGGCCTTCACACCGCTTTTTGCGCCTGGCTGGACAATCTGGTATCTCTTTGCTTTGAAGGGTCCGTTCCCCATCCCATCTCATCTCTGCCTGCACTTGTCCCACCCGTTCCTACCACCCTCAACCATCACGTTTCCCTCTGACGTTCCACCAGCCTTCCCTTTCTTTCCGCCTTTTGTTGCTCCGCCCCCCCCTTCCTTTTTTCCTTCTTTTTTTCCCCTTAAAGAGCGAACAAAACAAAACAAGAAAAAGCAGTGCCAAGCCGATCCTCTTAACCCAACGTTCTTACCCCAGGGAGGGCTCCGGCAGCGCTGAAGCGCGCGGTGAAAACCCCCACGCGTTTTGTCCTGTTTCTTCATAGCAACTCGAGCAAATTGAAAGCCGCGGAGGGGTGTGCCCCCAGGCACTTGGTAAATCCACTTCCTTTGTCATAACAAGAACAAATCCCACCTTTGAAGTTTTTCCTTCTTGTTACAAGGGGAATGTCTTTTGTTTAATCCATTTTAGCCTTTAATGCCTGACCTGGATCAATCCTGTTGGGTAGATTACACACTACTCACGCCGACTTTAAACTACCCTACAGGGATTTTTATTTCCCCCCACCTCTCCCCGCCGCATTGGTGTGAGAATCTCAGCAATAATCAGCATTACGACTTTAGACCATCACTCACTTTGAAGGAGGAGACTGTCCTTTAACAAAGGGGAGGGAGGGGGAGGAAACCCTCAAATATCAAACAGTTTTAATCAGCTTTGAGGTCTTTCAATCTCGAATTCATACCGGATCTTTATTAGTTATGAAAATCAGTGCAGAACTTGGCTGGGCTCTGTGTCTCCGTGTCCTCCTCCTCTGTTTCATGCTCCGTTCGGGACTGATCTCACTCGCCCTCACAGCCTTCCCGGCACCAATCTTGGGAAAAGCCTGGGAAATACTAGTCCAGGACTGCTGCAAACAAATTGTCAGGGTGTCCAGCATCCTCACCACTGCACTGTCCTCCTCCATCCCATTGCTCGTGCAAGGGGAGGATGCTGAAAACTGCTACCAGGAGGACCCAGGTGCCCTCCTTGATGACCCACACATGTGTGGTGCTGCACAGAGGACAAAGCTATAGGTGAACCCATAATGTGCGTCTCATTAAACCTTACATTAGGACTTGCTGTAAAAAGAGGTGACCTCAGCTCTTGTCAATGCCTTGTTTTGCAAAAGCACCCGTAGCATGGGCTTCCTTTGCTCTCCAACAACTACCTATAGCAGATATGTCCTGTCCCGAAGGCTTCTGCCTGCAGCATCTCTTCTTCTACAGCATTGAAGCATCGGCTGTGCTGTAGGTCTCCTTGACAGATTAACCTCGGCTTCCTCGCTTTTTCTTGTGCTTTAGGGGTGATCACCAGTTTTGTCCTTGAAGGGATACAGAGCAGCAGGGCTCAGCACACACAGGGGACTCCAGAGGTGATGGCAAGCAGTATTTCCCAGTCCTCCCCAGCTCCAGCACCACGATGGAGTTAATAGCACTGCTGTCAGCCTTGCTTTGCTCCTGGTGGCTATGAAGCCAGCGCTGGGGCAGGTCTGAATGACCCAGTCTGTCCCCAGGAGCTCCCTGTCCTGGAAACTCCAAGGCAGAGGCTCCACACGATCCCTTCATCACGTCATTGCTCTTCCAACTCAAACCGGTTTTGCCTCAAGTGCAGTGGCTGCTGCTTTGCCCTTTCCTCAAGCAACAAAAGGGCCAGCCCCTGCTCAGGGAGGCTTGTAGCCCATCTCCCCTCACCGGCCATCGACCAGAGTCACTTCTGTTCTTCCCCTCTGGACTCCGTCCAAGTTGCTTACAATGTTTTGAAGCCCCAGTCTGGACACGGTGCTTCTCCTCATGCCTGGTAGGACCACACAAGGCACGACAAGTCCCTACCAGGGCTCACATGTGGCTCTATAATAAATCCCAAAATTAAGCTTCTCTTTAGGGTGCATTAAGAAGAGTGTGGCCAGCAGGTCGAGGGAGGTGATCCTCCCCCTGTACTCTGCCC
>VZSC01003163.1:169277-190142 GCA_013398225.1 Steatornis caripensis | reverse complement strand
AACATACTCTTTTCGGTTGAAATTGAAATGCTAACAGCTTAGATTGCTTCTAATTAGAAGGATCCTCAACCTAACTGACATAACTTCCCTAACAGACCGGCAAAGGCATAGAGTTTGATACAAATTACGACTCTGAGACAGAGGGGCCATGCTGAAAGGAGTATGCTTCAATACTTTCCGCTAGTCTGAGGGGTTTAGATGTACAAATCCAAATACCAGAGCCAAGCNTCCTCAACCTAACTGACATAACTTCCCTAACAGACCGGCAAAGGCATAGAGTTTGATACAAATTACGACTCTGAGACAGAGGGGCCATGCTGAAAGGAGTATGCTTCAATACTTTCCACTAGTCTGAGGGGTTTAGATGTACAAATCCAAATACCAGAGCCAAGCATCACTCTACTGGTGACAATAATCATGATGCCTCCTCTTGTGCCACTCATTTTACAGAAAGTAGGACAGCAGGATGTGGATTTTCTGTTCCATACTCTATTACATAAGGTACCCACCATCTAATAAACTGGAGCATGATTCAGCCATCCTTTAGAAGCTGTTCTGTTTTGCATAAAATAATATACTCAGTGGGGAAGAATGGAAGACCATGACGTTGTAAACTAGATATTAGGACATCCGGAAGTCATCCGGAAGAAGTAATAATCACACAAGCTTTCAAATTTCTGAAGATCCTTTCCAGTTCTGTTTTCCATTATTCTATGAATTGATGAAGCACTGAGCAATTAGCTAGGATATGAAATATTGATCCTATCAGAGCCTTAGGCACTCAGCTGGAACCCTACTAAAGAAAGAAAAAAATTCTCTAAGATTTTCACAAGAACTTTAAACAATGGGATGAGACAAAATCCAAAGCTCCATTCTTAAGTCAGTGATGGGATAGTAGTGCTGCTATGTCTGTTATTAGACTCATAAGAGTCAGTTGGAAGAGTAACTGCATGCACTAAAAGTCAATCAAGTGTTATGGGCGTAGATGTAGCCAGTAAATCATGGTAGTTAGTCATGCTGAATTGTAAAACTGCTGAAGTATAAATCTTCTTGTCCCACTGAGGTATCTCCTTTCCAAAACTGTCACACTTTCTGAGGCAAGACTCATTTCATGCGACCAAACAGTGGGTTGTGAAACAAAAACCTCGTTGGTGCTAGCAAGTATAAAACCTGTACTTTATAACCTTCTAACTATGGGAGCAACATGCTGGATTAAGCCACAGAGCTTTGGCAACTAAACTGACTAAATTAACAGGCTTGAATTTTCATAGCAGAAACAGAGTGATCACATCCGAGATACATAAGCATTCTAAATCATGTAAAAGCACTTTTGGTGGCTCAGAATCCTACTGAAAAACAGAGGGAGGTAGTCACACATCACGAAAACTTCTGACATTAACTCCTGTCAGTACAGTAAATATAGTACTCTCCCCCAACAAAACCAGATACAGTCCTTGCATCAGAATAATTTCCAAGGCAATGTTCAGTGCAAATGTAAGAGAACTGTCTCCGCCAACCACAAACTACAGCACAGAAGCAATGTACTCAAGCAAAGAAGAAACTCAGCAGTTTGCTGTTTGCTGTCAACTGAGAATGATGATGAGGGGAACATTACATTACATTTTTTCAGCTCCTCCTACTGGAAGTATATTAGGTGCCCATTGATTCTGACAAAGCTATGCAAATAAGGTACAGAATGCCTTAGAAATCTGCCATTGCCATAGAAATCCGCAGGATTTCTCAGCAGTCATGGGGGCAAAAGAAGTCATTCATTGCTAAGGTTTCCTTCCAAACGTTTCTGGAGAAGATCAGATAGGAACTTCAAAAAAACTAGAAAGCCATGTAAAGGGAATAGTTACTCCTAATGGGCATGGAGAACATTTTTTTTCTGGTTTTCTTTGCCCTTGGCCCTGTGGCCTGAAACAACAAGGAAAGACGAAAGCGAAGATCCAGCTTCAGTTGTCTTCTGATCTTCTGCAGGAGATACAGTGTTCTATCTAGCAAGTTTCAACAACATCTGAACAAAACTTCAAAGAAGATGTTAATATCAACCACCTTTTGCTGTTATGTACAATACAGCATTCTGGAATTAGAATCTTCTCTAAACAATAACAGCATTTACTACAAAAGTCATAAACTAGAAGCCGCCTGCCCACCCCCTCCCCACTCCACTGCCCCCCCAAAAAAACCCCAGCATCTTACAGAGCAGTGATAAACACCAAAAAAGTAGAGGGGTATTCTCTGTAACATTTTGCATTTGGTATACAAAATATTATCAAAATATGATATATTTCCTATAAAAAATAGGTGAACACCAGGAGTCATCTGTAACTGTTCAAGATTTTCAGTCTCCTTATTTCACAGAGTGGCCTGAATGAATGAAACAACTTTCTGAATTCTGAAAACAGGAAAGTGTGCATTCGTTTTAATAGATGCAATGGGGAATAAAAGTAAAATTATCTGTACATGATTTGACTTAGTGAAACCGAAGTTATCTGTAGCTTTTTTCTTACAATGTTTTAGTATTTCATTTCAGAATAAACCCATAACCTTGTTTTACTAAATGTTTCCAAGTGCCGGAAAAAACGCAAAAGCATGCTTTTTGAAATCCTAACAGATCAATTGGCAATATCCTTCTGAATTTCCTTCCACAATGTGTCCAAAGCTACAATTCTTCCAGGAAAAGTATATCAAATCGTGTTCTGCTAGTAGTGTATCTTGACTATATCACAATGATTGCAGGTCCAAAGATGTTTGTTCCAAACGGTTCCAAAACAAGCAAAAAAGCAAACCCCACATTGTTAAGAGTTCTTTTCTTCTGTCCAAAAACCAAAAACGCTCATGTACATGACTTGCTTTGTGACCAAAGCCAAAGATGGGACAGGTTTCTAGTAACATGCAATTAAACAAAATGTGGTTGCTATAGAGAGAAAGATAAAAAGGGAAGAAACAAATACAAATATTTGAGAAATAAGTTTATTAGCACTGGTGTTTGTGGTATAAATAACAGAATAATATTACTCTTACCTCCCTCTTTCTGTAAATTATAGTTTTGTTCCTTAGGAAATGTGCAGGACAAAAAGGCAGGGTCCCATGTGTAGGGCTTTTTATAAACTGTATCAAAATAGCCTTAAAATAGAAGCATAAATACAATATTTAATATTTCAACTAATCTCTATAAACAAATAACTGTTTGTTTCATCTAGTTATTAATTTGTGGTTCTTGTTGACCTGAGTAAAAGATATATAAGGGCATATTATGGAAAACATTAATGAAACTATGAAGTCTCACTCTCAGAGGCTTGTCAAAAGCCATCTATACAGCTCATGGAGTTCTCTTTTGCACAGATGCTGTGATGCAGTCTTTAATCCTCCAATGACATATCATTTTCTCCACTTGGATCTTCTTATTGCAGACTTAAGCAGAAAAGCGATCACTTAGTGAGCAATTTATCCAGTATCTGTTAGGTTTTCATTCTCTGGGGCAAGGCATTCAGGTGTAACTTTCAGCACATTATACCGTTAAAACATCACTGAACAGAATTCCCTCCGGGGCTTTTCTGTGACACTTTTCTAATTGCTTCACAAACACTAATTACCTTCACAAAAAACCTGCAATCTTCACGTCAGAATTAGAGCTGAGTCCCTGAGAAATTTCAGATGCCAAATTTGAGATGGCTGAATTTTTATCAGAGAATTTACCAAATATGACTCTTATTGATTTTATTTGCAGCTGTGAGAACTCGTCACTTCTGCAAACTGAACTTCGGGTACAAAATCTGATAAACATGCCGCTTGAAAAGTGCCTGAATAGTTTACTTATCACATCGGGGGTATTTGTAAAAGAAGGTACAGCATTCAATTGGTTTTCTTCTTTGCATCCTTCCCTTCCTCATTAAATACCTCTTGATTCTGTGGCAAATGGGGTAGGAGTGTTAGAGTTTTCAAAGCAGATTGTTTGAAGTGGGGATTTGGTTTCTTCCAGAAAAAAACCCCAAGATTTAAAAAAGGCAGCACCTAAACTTTAAACAAATGTAACTTTAGTACTGCCTAAATTTTGTGAGGACCTTGCCTGGAAGCCAGATCCGTAAGCGAGGTACATATGCTCCCTTTATGGTGGAAGGAAAAAGTCAGGTCCTCCAAAATAGGATGCTGCACAAGCAATAAGCTGGGGAAGAACTGCTTAGGGCCATGCCATAAGAAAGATTAAGTGCAGAATATGTTTAGAAACCTACTGCTGCTTTCTGAGCTTACGACCATTAGTGCAGCAAGCTGCCTTCACCTATTTGGGATCTATGAGCCAGAATTAATTACTGAGGATGGATGACTAGCACACACTTTGGAGAAATACGCAAGCATCACACAACACGAGTAGTGCCTACCATTCACCAACATACTCGTATGCATCTTTATTAATTTATTACATGAACTTGTGTTAAACTGCCTATTTCCCAAAAATAATGTTCTTTAAATAGAAGATATTATCATCCATGTCAGATGCAAAAACATGTAAATGTTGCAAGGTTAGCTGTTGTGTTCACTTACAGGTCTTAAACAAACCAGAGAAATTTAACAGGTGACTGTCGCCACTATTCAACTCATCAATATAGCCTCCCAAGAAAACAGACTGCTGAATGTTATGCAAAACCTATTTTGAAAAGATGAAGCTGATTTCCATGACATTACAAAAGCCTTCCGTAGAACCCATCAGTTGTAAGGAAACAGTCATCTCCTTTCTGAATATTGTGTCATGCATTAATTGAGCCTGTTCTTTGCATTACAACTGCTACGACACAGTGTGCAAATAGCAGTAGCAGTGTGGTTGTTTTGCATTTGTCTACTCATAGATAGGTACTTTTCGTCCCACAAACCTTGTAAAATTTAATGAAAACTCGGTGATTATTACAGAATTATCTGAGTTGAGAAACACATCTTTCTAGCAAATAAAATACTTGCCTAAAATTTTATATTTGCTTATTAACATAATAGGCAACGATTCCACGTGCTTACCTTCTGCAACAGGTGAATGCAGCAATTCTTCACTTGACAGTCTTGAAATACAACATTCCATAGATAAACTTTGGTCTTCATTTTCATTTGACATTTTTTCATTTAATGAACTTTCATTACTGTCTGTTATTTTTTGCCCTTCTATAGAACCACAGATTGGAGAAGAAATACATGTTTTATTTTGAGAAACGCTTGTCACATTTTCATTTATTCCCTCAGAATTATCTAATTCACAGTAATTGTCATGTGAGTTTGTTTCCAAACTAGATAAATTGTTTTCATTTCCCTTGCTAATTTCATGAAACATACGTAGCTCTTCTAGCACTAAATTAAATTTTCTCTTCAGTTCAAATTCATATGTGATTTTATTTTCTAAAGGTAAATACTTATCTTTTACATCTTCAAGACATCCATTGTTCATTACGGATAAATGCATTTTTAATTTCTCTTCTGCAGCAATGAATGTTTTAGATCCGTCTTCTGAATATGACATAATCAAGTCATTCATTACAGTCTCACATTGACTTTCATCAGTTACATGCATTTGTTCATCACTTATCTCTTCCTGTTCTTTTACATATTCAAGATGTTGTTTCAAAGTTGCTGGCTCTAAACTGCCTGCCGCCTTTGCCTGTGTATGCTCTTGTAAAGAGAACGGCACTGTTTCTTTAGCCTGTGATTGCAAGGATGCATCTGTCATGGTCAGGCTTCCTGTGGACGAATACTGGGTAGTGGCATGAATTTTGTCTCTTTGGTTTTGTTCTACTGCACTTGAGGAACTCCTGCAGTGTCCATCCTCCCTTACTACTCTATCATCGATAAAAGAGCTGCTACCTAGTGGCAAAGTGACAGACTGATAAACATTTGAGGAACTAGGAAATACATTTTCAAAATTTAAATAAAGATTTTGGTCTTCTACTTTTTCATTTGCTAAATGTGGGCTATGTGTATCTATTTTTTTGCAATATTCAGGTTGGTTTGTTCGGCTATCTTGTAACAAGAAATAATTACATTTTTCCATAGTTGTTTTTGACTGCTCAGGTAGCATTAACACATCATTGGATTTAGCAGGCAAATGACGAACCTTTTTTGAACTGGTGACTACATTTTCTTCAGACAACTTTTTTCTGACAGAATTGTCTTGGTTTGCAACTGAGATCTGATCAAAGTCTTCAGAATCAGTAGTAAGGGGAATTTTTTCATATGTGTCAAAAATAGAAAAAGGTTTCTTAGAAAGGAAATTATGAGAATTCATTTGCAACTCTTTTGACTTAACACACTGTTTCCTATCAGCATTTATATAACTAGACTTGTCCAAATATTTTTTCGTGGTATATGTGACTTCATTTGTAGACTTTATGCAATTACTACATCTGGTTGTTTCGTGGTTTTTATTTTCAGATAAAACAAAAGGGAAAGCTTTAAATCTTTCTCCATGAAAAGAACTATTAAACATTTCACTTTGTTTCTTCTTCTCCTGTTTTATTGTAGTTACTGATACTTCCTGATTTGTAAACTTACTATTTACCTTTTCAAATTTCAGTTGTGAATGGGAAGGAAAGTAACTCCAAAATCTAAGATTTGCTCCTATCAGATACTGTATTTTTGTGATATTGCAGCAATACATCTCATTTAGTGAAGAACAACTAAAAGTGCCTTGCAGTAAGATTACATATTGAGCAAGTAAAATTTGCCTTTTCTTACTGTTGTTGTGACTGACTGACCTCAAACAGGTGCTAAACCCTTCACTCCCTCTTGAGAAGAGGTGGTGCTTTCTCAGACGTCTTCCCTTACATAATCCACTTCCCTGGTTATGAAAGATGGTTCCTATGTTTAGGAAGGTGGACTCTTCATCTAAAGATGTAGAAAAATGTCTTCTCCAGCATTCACTGTGTAATCCAAAACCAATGCTTTCCACAAATTTGGAACTTACAAAGCCTGCATAAGTTTCTTTTTTTTTATGAAATTCTGTGTTTCGCTTCAAAGTATTATCTGTGTAAGAGTTTAACAGAACTTGCTTTCTGCCAGGATGATTCTCCACTTGCATAGACTTTCCTTCAGTTGGTAATAAAGTATTTGTGCTATTGAAAAAGGAAGCAAAAATCGTCTTCAGTAGTTCCACCTTCAGATGCTTTGAAATAATAGCCAGAAAACAAATCCATATTTTTTTGTTGTGACTCCTGTTTCTATTGCTCTTTACTAACTCTTGAGTACTACACTGCTCATTTAAAGTTTCACAAAAATGACATCTAAGTGTAATACCATCACCCCGACACGTGAGCGTATCTTTACTCAAAGATTCAGTCCATATCCTGGCCCTTCCAAATAACATGTTTCGAAATGAAAACTTTAATTTCAACATTTCCTTTCCCCTAAATACAATAAAACCCCCTTTCATATCTGGAAAATTCTGCACAATAATGTGTGGCAAATTAATTTCAAATGTAATGTTTTTTGATAAATATATTTTGAAATCAAGTATTTCTTTTGTACAGAGTTTTGATTCTGCTTCATACAAACTAATATCACTGTTGCAATTATGCACACCACAGTGTATGACTAACTTATTTTTCTCTAACACCTCTGTTATTACTGGAAATTTCGTCTGTATGTGAAATGTTCCCGCGTTCTCAGTACTGCTCTTCCTCCTCATCCTCTTCAAAGGATCATTATAGCTGAGACATTTCTCATTCTGAGTGTTTTCAGCACTAACGTAAATGTGAATCCTTGACTTATGGTCATCCTCACTATCTGAATTCTCCAGCATTTTATCTTTGAAATCATTTGCAGCAAAGATTTGATTACATTCTATATCAGTGCAGTTGTCTCTGAAATAAGTTACAGGTACTTTTCCTCCTTCTGCCAAAGTACCGTACTCTTGCTTTTTAATTGATTGGTAATTCTGTTCTTTACATTCAGAACCAACGGTTGAAGCTTTTACAATGCTTTTATCATTTTGCAATTTTTGTTTCCCTGTCTCAGGCATTTTTTGCACACTGTATAACTGTTCAGATTGCATCAAAGGCGGTTGGCCTTTAAAATTCTTCCAATCCATCTCCTTCAAGTTAGTTGATGGCATTTTACTATTTATTTTATTTGAAATGGCAGGAAACTGAAAATTAGGAATTTCCAGTGCCTGTATAGTTCTAAAAGGTTTTAATGTTGGAATTATATATGATGAATTATTTTTTTCTTTATTATCTCTTTCTGCAGTAGTTTCATTATCACTACTGGAATAATCTTTATCTTCTGTAGTACATACATTTTTCAGAAAATTATTTTTCTCATGTTCTGTGTGTGAAAACACAGAACTGGTACCACTTAGAAATGGAACTTGCAAAAGCTGGTATTTTTTCCACTTTTTATCAGAGACAGACTTATGACTTAACAATTCCATCTGAAACAAGTCCTTGTTTAAGGGCGTAACTGAAGAATTTTGTTTGAGTTCATTATCATAATTTCTTTTATTATTTTGTTCTATATTGTTGTTCTGCTGCACTTGGGTTGGATTTAGCACATGCAGATTCTTACGTGTGTTACCAGCATTCCACACATCGTATAATTCTGTTTCAAGAGGCCACCCGTGTACATTCAATGAAATGTCATCTTCCGCAGTAATTTGGGTTTCATTTTCAGGACTCCATTTTTTGATGGGCAGTTTATTTTCTGATACTCTGCATGGTAATCTTTCACTACTACAAGTTTGAAAGTGGAAAAACTCTCTCATACCAGTTTTTCTTGCTGTATCACAACTTTGTTTGTCTAATGACCAGCTGTTTTGTCTTTCCGATAAATACGTAAGTTTATGTGGTGATGTTTTGTACCTGTTCACATAGTGTATGCTTTGTTCTAACTTTTGCTGCTCCTCTTTCTCTGTGTTTTTTTGATTATTTTCTATTTTAATTCGTTTTGGATATAGGTAGCATTCAGTTTCATTGGACGATGCAGATGATAAAAATCTTTCAGAACACATACTTTCCATGCTCACAAAAGTAAATTCTGTATTTGGTGAGACAGTCCTGAAAGGAAAAGAAATACTAAATTATTAAGTATAAATGATCTTTTAACAATTTCCAAAATGTACAGGACACAAAATTAGTAATTCTATCATCTATGCATGTTACTACATTGATATTTGTTCTGTATACATTACAGGCCTGAGATAAAGGCAGGATCACTGAAATAAATATATTTAAAACCAACATCTACAATTTAAGACAGAAGTTATTTACTAAAGTTGCAGATGTATGCAAAATCAAAATGGGCAATAATTTCACTGTGTCAACAAGTTACAGAGATTAATTGCATTTTTCATTAATTGGTCACACTGTATTTTTGCCAAATATGAATACTGAGAACAAATATCAAGAAAATAATGTCCATTAATGTCTTCTGAATCTGAGGAGTGGACCCTTTAAAATTTTTAAAAGCTGAAAGAAATTGCCAGTCTTGTCTTCATCGCGTCATAATTTGTAATATGGAACTGTAGGCACATTTATCAAAAGTCCTCAGGTATGACAAAACACTGATCAGATTGTATCTTCATATGCAACGAAACAGTGGTGCGGCAGGCACAATCCTAGATTGTTAAACATACTGGTGCTCGTGATGTTTAAGGGCATGTCTCTTCAAGCTAAATGCACTCAGCAGCTTAATTTAAGAAGTGATCTACCCAGTGTGTGGAACATAATTTGAGCAAAATGAAATTTGATACACTGACGAGGGAATTCATTATACTTGTAACAGACTGGTTCACCAGCATCTCTGAACATCCAGTCACTGTGCAAAGTTGGCCTCAGAGAGCCAACAGGAAGGTGTTCAAAATATTTCAAGAAGTACATCATTAAAACAATTAGGTTTTTTTAACAGGGCTGCAAGCATCAAGATGCAAGTAGCATTCCTCATTGGATGGGTTTACTTCTTTAACGACACAGGAAAATCCCATTTTGGCAGGGAACACTTCTGTGGTTGCGGGATACACCTGTGAAATGCAAACAGCAAACAGATCCTCAAGCTTGTGGCTTTTTTGCCTCCCTGCACAAGGCTGCTCTCCCCTCCCTGAGGCGGCTTCCCCCTTGCCGAAGGTGACAGGACCCCTCTGTCCTGCCCCTGCAGTGATTTCCCTCTCTGGTAGACAGCTTCCCTCCTCCCTCCTCCCTCCTCTTTGAATCAAGTTTTATCGTGAGAGAAGCTGTCTCTCCCTCCTGGTTTGTCTAAGTTCTTGTAACTATTTTTTCCCTAAGTCTTCCACAATGATTGTTTTTCCCCTCCCTGCAGCACGGTCGCTTCTCTGTCTGAGCCCCGGTCCCGCTCTGAGGTGCTTCACCTCGGTGCACCCCTCAGAGCAAGGGGATGCCCCTCAGCCGCCCTCTTCCGGGGGCTGCCTCCTCTCGGGGCTCTGACTGCCCAGCACCCTGGCTGCCCTCTGAGGACGGGACACAAGCCCGTTTCAGCTGGAAACCTGCAGAAGCGGAGCACGGCCCTCGCGGTGAGGTAACGGGGTGTTCAGCCAGCCGCACTGGCGGCACTGGCTGCACTGCCGCCACTGCCGCGACGCTGCCCGCCTGCTCCGCCCGGTCCAGGTGCCACAAGGCGGGAAGTCTCAGGAGGCGGGAAGAATCCCTCCACCCCGGCCCGGCCGCAGCACCTCGCTGGCGCCTCGCTGGCGCCCCGCTGGCGGCCGGCTGGCATTGTCTTCGTGCCAGCGTGTCCCTCCGCCCGAAAGGAAAGGGGCCGGTGGCTTTTTCTCGCTCCCGGGCACCAAACGAGAAAGACGAGTTGACATCTGTGTGCCTAAGGCTGCAGGTTGAGGCACATGGCTGCCAAGGTGCTGCAGAAACTGCAGTTTGGTTGGAAAATCCTTTCTTTAGTGCCTGAGCAGCAACTTGTCACTGACTAGAGACAATCAACCTGCTGCTAAGTATTTCTACAAGCTGGATGTATTTTTCTAAATTGCCTAAGTCCAAAAGCATGAGCAAATGCTCGTGTCTGCGGCCCTTTTCCGCCACCCTCTCTGATCAACACACAGCAGAAGAGATGTCGCGTTTGCTTCACAGTAGCAAGCAATGATTCAGCCAAGGACTTAATTCCAAAAATAACAAGTATTCATACAGCTTTGTGCTTTTGAAATAGGTGTTTCCTCTTCAGCTGCTGAAATTTCATTTCCAAAAGGTTATTTTTTAAAGTTTGTGCTAAACCAGCATGTTGCTTTAATACCGCTAAGGATGGGCAATAAAAATAGAAACATCCTTAGGGCCTGTTGCTGCAAACATTTTTTTTTTCAAGATTTATCATCCATACTACAGTGAACAAATCCACTGAAGCCCAACAGATCTGTTGTTCCTGGTAGTAAACATTACACTCAGGAATTTTATGGAACTGAGCCTTAAAATAGCTTTCTCTTTAATATTTCTCCTTCTGTAAATAAATCTGGCTAATAACTGCTTTCTAATACTTAAGAAAAAATATTAATTAATCAATCTTTAGTTAACAAGATATATTTTCTATTTTTAAGTAATAAATAGTCTGAAATCAATTAGATTACATTCACATTTTAAAACATTTAAAAGACCACATGTAATGAAGGTCATGATATAAACTAGAAATAGGATTTTAAAGCATGTAAGAGAGCAGCAGATTCACCACGACACTTATGTTTGCATCTCCTCTGCACTGGAAGAGCTTCTAGGAACCATTCCTGGGAAACAAATTGCTGTGTTTTTCTGAAGTAGAAATGCTATAGTGTTCACAACTGTTTCTAACATCTTCTGAATAAAATATTCCCCCACTTGCCTGTCAATGTGAAGTCCCTTGGTATGCATGGTAGGTTGCAAGTAAATAGGAGTCGGTTTTAAATTACTCATGTCTTCAAACAGTGAAAACAACCAGAACTACATGAAAAATAAAGACGAGTGCTTTTTCTTGCATCTACACAGCTATAAATCAAGATTGTATATTAAATCCCATCCAGTTGTTTCACGTCTACAGCTTACATTGTTCTATATAACTTAGATACGTAGCATAAGCTGACAGACTTCCACTGAAGCATATCCTGCATGCTCTGCACTTTTCAATTTGCAACTCATGAAAAAAAATTATTCATACTACTTGTTTACTTCTATTACAAATTGAATATAGTGTATTTCTATTAATGGAGTGGAAAAAAGACATAATTGCTTTCCCCGTTACTCAGTTCAATAATATTTTAATAGGATGTAAACACCGCGTTTTTGTTGTAGAATTTTGATCATTTCAAACTTTCACTTCCTGTCGATTGCTTACCTCTCCATCACACCTATCAGGTATATAACTATTATTATACTGTGTTTGCAAGTTGACAAAGCAGGTTGTAGACCAGCTTCTTGATGAAATCAGCAAGGAAGTTTTTGGTTCCGATGCAGCAACCAAATCTCAGAAATATTCCTTCACTTCAAACTATTATTTGAAACTCTTACAAAATGTTTTGTAACTCTTACGCTCTTTTTTCTTTTTTTTTGTTTTGTTGAAAACTAGAAAAGAAAAAACATGGCAAAATATGAAAAAAGAAAGGTCAGGAATAAATATTCGAAAATTAAGTATCAACAAAGACAGCACCAAAATAATTTTGGAACTCTATGTGATCAGAAAGACACTAAAAATTGACAATCTTGATTTGTCAAGTGAAACCGTACAGCCTGGCTCAAGTCCTTTATCTCAATTTAACTGTGCTAGATAAATGATTGCAGCCTTGTTCTTACAATTCATTGTAAGTAAACTGCCTTTTTAGAACGTGAAATTTCAAGGCTGAAGGACTGTTGTAATCCATCACGTTTCTATCATGAACTGTAATGCTGAAAATTTCCATTCTGAAAGTAGCTCACCTTGTAACACTGATTCATCAAAGGTCACAATTAAGGTTCCAAAGGGAATTTACAGCTTTACTAGGAAAAGGTTAATTTTGATACTTGTCTTATGGACAGGATATTGGTCATTAACATTCTTAAACCTGTATTTTACAAATTAACTTTTTTGTCATCTTACTGTCACATGTCACACAGTCACTTCATCATTAAAAGTATTCATAAAAAAAGTTGATGTGTGAAAATACTTTCTATACTTTCTATCACAACTGCTGCATCTGCAGTCCTAACTCACATACTTCCTATCTATCGATGTAATTTTGAAATAGCTTAAATAAAAACTTCAGTCCTTCTCTCTCTTCCAGAGTAATCCGTACTGTCACCAATAACTAACTGTTAAGCTTCCTTAATGTTCTTTGGTATAGTAAAGATAGAACTTCAACTTTACCCAATGTACTTTAAATCACAAGGAAGCTAATGTCTCCCTGTATGTACTGCATGTATTAACTCCATATTCCCAGCAGAGTGTCCATACTGACTAAGAGAGAAAAAGCATCGTGCAGGAGGTACACTACATTACTATCAGCTTCCATGCATATGCAAGCAATGATCCTAGAGTGATCCAGTGATATGTTAGTCGTTCACAGCTGAACCTGGAAAAAAACGTCCTGAAAATCACAGACTCCCTGAAGTTATTTAGTAAATGTTTACTAAATATTTACTAGCATTTCTTGAGCCACTGTTATTTTTGTATTTCCTCCCATTTTTGTACTCCATTTTTTATTTTTGTTTCTGCTGTTATAAATGGTGACAACTCTTTCATCAACATCACAAAGTAGCCCTTGCAAGAGAAGGAAGCTGTTCCAAAACCCAAATTGTTTTCTGTTGTTAAACTGAAAGAAAAATACTGCTGTAAAACAAGGGAAACAAAGTGTGTGAATATCCACAGGGAGAGACCCAAAAGGCATTGTATCTAAAGCTAAGAGTAATAGGGAAGTGCAGGACAAAGCCTCTTTAACCCTTGGAGAAGGGAGCATATCTGACACAGACCATCTTCTCCCTGCACTGGTCTGTCAGTGCTGCCTGACTGCCACGACAGCGACTTGAATTCTTTGGAGACAGTTTGGTGCTCTGATTTCCACTTGTAATAGACTCTTCTGTTGCTTTCAAAGGGAGTTCTTCTGCCTCTTGAGGGACAGGAAAAGAACATGCTTAAGAGGCATTTAAGAACTTAAGCCAGCCCTGCTTAGCTGCAGGGTAAATCATACCCCTCTATGACCCCTTTATTTTGTCCACTGCAATGAAGTCACTGCTTGACTGCCTCATGTGCTACACATTTGACAGCTGTCACTTTGAATAAAAACTGCTGTTTGCTGGACTTGATATTTTGGACACATTCTCTTCCGATCACCTGATACACTGTTTGATCATACCACACCATCGCTGTGACCATATCATTCTCTATTATATTAACTCCCTTTATAATCCCAAAGATGTTCTCATTTTCCAGCTGAAATACCTAGTTTGCAGCGTATTTCCTACACAGAAGTAGCAAAAAAAGCATTTTGTATACAGAGCACTAAACACAGAGGTACAAAGGATCTTTATCCAATTTTATCTGCCACTATCCATCTTCTTCATAAAGGGCAGGGAAAGCAGTTCTGCCTGCCAGACAGTTCAAAACCTCTTTGTTGAAAATCTGCAGTGCTGCTGAATTCAGGTCATACACATCCAAAGGCAGTTGGAATGCAGTGTTCTTCTTTTCATGCTAGCAGGGCAATTAACCCAGACCATATGATCCCTAAGCCTGATTTACTTTTGCTGAAGATACCGCATAGAACATACAGGCTTACTCATAGAGCCATAGAAAAAATCTAGGTTGCAAGGGACCTCTGGAGATCATCTGGACCACTCTGCTCAGAGCAGACCCAAATTTCAAGTTGCATCTAACTTCAGTCCTCGATCAGGCTGCCCTGGGCTTTTCCAGTCAAGCTCTGAATATCTCTAAGATAGAAGATTCATCAGTGCCTCTGGGATGCATGCTACTAAAAGCCAGTTATAGCACTAAGTTTTAAGCAGTTCATCTTCCTTTTTTCAGCGTTGCTGTCTTCTTTTAGTCTCTGTGCTTATCACTTACAGACTAACTAAATCATGTTTAAAACATGAGTAACACGCATAGTGATTCACTTGGTCTTACAGTAGTATCTATTTCTGATAAAAAGCCAGTTGAGAATAACAGATTACATTTAAATAAACATCTCTTGAGTGTTAATTTCTTCTCTAAACACATCATGAAGATACAAAATATCTACACTTTCTGCTTTTCTCTTGAATTCTGTTTACAGCTAAGAAGTTATATTTGAGACTCGTATGGTAAAACTAAGTGTTAGCCACATCTGCTTATCAGTATATTTTTATGTCCTTGGAAGTAAGCCTGGCTAACAACAAACGCAGCGCTCCTTCTGCCATTACTATGTATATTGTAGATGTTGCAGGGCTTAGTTGCTCAGGCAGCTTTTCAGTCAAACAGAGCCATTTAAGATGCAATAAAGTATTGCAGAAACTCACAGGAAGTACAGTTTATGTTGGGAAGTTCACAGTGTAAAAGCTACGTGTGAGCTGCATCCATAAAACATTCTGCCAAAGCATATAGGTGCAAAATATCCATGGGACAACCGAGAAGTTTCACAAGATAGTTTTCCCTATATCGATTGCACTTCAGTTCCTGTATAAGCAAAAAGACAACTAAAATAGGTACTTTACTGCCTTAAGGCAACAAGAGCAGTGCAGATTACTGATTTTGTTTCCTGAACTTTCACAGAGAGGTATTTGGCAAAGAGCGCGATCTATAGTTATGTGATAGTTTGGGGATGTAGCAGAAAGAGAAAAATAATAAAGTCTTCTAGTTGTTCTATCAGGGGAATTCTGAAGTCTTGTTCAGCCAATTTTCGTCTAGCTTCTTAAAATTACCCAGATTATAATGCCTTTTTCACTGGCAAGAACAGATGAAAATTAAGTGTGCAAGGTGAAAGTGCCTTTGAAGCAGAAAATAAAAAACTGAAGTACACTTTTGAGCAGTGTGTATTTAGTATCCAGCCATGGCCATCAAACTTCATATGACAACAAACTGATGGGCTTGGCAAAGCCTTTATTTGTTCTCTTTTTATTTCTGAAAAGATCTGTGGTAGGAACTATGCTGTTTGACGTACTCATAAATTACCTGGAAAACTACATAAGACAGATCACACTTATTGGAGCTACTCAAAGTTACAGTAGATTACGAAGAATCCCAGAATAATCCAAAAGACTACATAATAAAACTACAGATAAATTTCATGATTGATAAATGAGAGCTAATATGTGGAAGAAAAATAACCCTAACTGTACATGTACATTTAGTATATATTTGCTAGCTACTACTATTCAGAAGAAAAAGATATGGGAGACTGCAGACAATCTCTGAAAACATTAATTCAACATTCATCAGCAGTGAAAAAAAGGAGCAAAAGTATGAAATTATTGGGAAAACACTAACAATATTGTATTTCTATCATCCATAGTATGTCCAAATCTGTAATAGTGAGTGGTACTCTTGTCATCACACTTGAAAAAAAAAAACATATAATAGAACTGGAAAATGTAGAAAAGGTGACAGTGATGATCAATGTGAAACAACTTTCACATGAGAAAAACACAAATATACTGGGATTTTTATCTGAACAAACGGGATTATTAATGGGGAACAAGATAAGTAAATGTAAGTAAAGTCATTGGTAGTATAAAACAGGGGAGAAAAAAAGGACTATTCATAGAAAATTAAGAGTTGCCTTATTGGATCATAGTCAGATCAGTTCAGCCCAGCATCCTGTCTGTTAGCAACCAAAAGCTCAGGCATGTTGTAAAGAGAATGAGAATGAGATAAAACATGTGCATCTTCTAAGAAGTCTCAGTCTGCCACCATTTGTATTTTGGTCACTGTCTATGTATTCAGGATTTCCATGGATTTCTTTTCTATATTCAATAGATTCATTTCCAGTCTCCTTTTACTTCTATGTAAGTAAATATTTAAGAACAAAGAATTTCACAGCTTAACCTCAATAATATTAAGAACAATTCTTTTTTAGTTATTTGGAACCAGTGTTCTGCTTTGATGCCTCCCTTTCTTGTCTTGAAATACGCAGCGAACACTCAAGCTCTACATACCCCTGCCATGCTATTCATGTTTTTCAGACCTCTGTCACATCCTGATCAGGCTTGTATTTTTCCAGAATGAAGAAGAATCTTACTTGGATGATCTCACTGCAGAAGCAATTCCATACCTTTGATCATCCTTGGTGCCCTTCTCTGAGCCTTTTTTAATTCTACCATATCCTCCATAAGATGAGGGATCAAAAGTACATATAGTTTTGAAGTTGCAGGTGTTTCACATATTTACGCAGTAGTGTACTAATATTCTTTGGTTTGTTTTTTATTACTTTCCTAATAATTTTTAACATTCAGCTTGTTTTTCTGACTGCTGCTGATCACTGACATTTTCATTGAACCGTCTATCATAACTTGAAGAGCTGGCTCTACTGCCATACGACAATGGTCATTCCAGAGCCCATCATTTTAAATGTGAAGCTAGGACTACTTTTTGCCCCTCTGCAGCAGTTTACAACACTCCAAACTGAATTTCAACTACCAGTTTACTGCCCTATCTCATAAGTTCCTTCTACAGTTCTTCACATGTGGTTCTCATTTTTACTACTCTAAATAAGTCAATATCATCAGTAAACTTTGTCACCTTGCCATGTATTCCCTTGTCCAGATCATTTTTGGATGTGTCAAACAGCATATGAGAAATTCCTTGCAGGACAAGAACTAGGACATATCACTAAAATTACTGTTCCAGAAGCTTAGCACAAACAAAATATAGTACTTTTCATATCTAATTAAATTGTAGAACTCATGGTAGCATGTAGTGATGAGGCTCAAAGGTATAAGAGGTTTCAAAACTAATTAAGATAAAATTCAGGAAAGATGCCTCCATAACCTATTAAGCCCTACGCCTTGATTGCAAACTAAGATTCAGAAAATTGCAAAATGATGATTGTCAGAAGCTAGAGCATACTAAGCGAAGGATTATTTTATATTTGCATCATTTCTTACACACTTTCTCTAAGCACCAGCTACTGGCCAGTGTTGGAGATACTATACTGTGCCATCTATATACAAATCAGACATATACATCTGATCCAGTGTTGCCATTTTTGTGTTTTTTATTAGATAAGTATTTCTGTTTGTTATTAATGCTTCAGAAATGTGCTGTATTCTTACATTTTCAAGAAGAAACTGTATTCTGAAATGTGCTACTACTGAGGAGTAATCAAGTCTAAATATTAATGAAATAATAAATGACTGGCCTTAGGAACTTAATGCCCATGATGCAGGTTGAATATCCATCCCTCTTTAAATCTGTTAAAATTTTTTGAATGAGTTCTTCCTTTCTTTTTTGATTATTCCTCTTAGAATTACTTCCAAAAAGTGTATCTGTCCAGTCATAAAAAAGAAGATACATTGATCTTTCAGCAGTCCGGACAGCGTAATAGTATCTTTTGTTCTAACAACAGAAGGTTTTAACTTTGAGAGGAATTGACTGGAATTAGAAGAGCACATTACTCCATGGCAAATGTTTCAGAGGGTGCTTTCATTACACTTTAACATCCCATAAGTTCCTCAAAATTAAAGTGTCTGATCTGGACATCAGAAACTGTTTGCTGCAATGGGATCACAACTGAAGACATCCTATTTCCTAGCAAAATATCTGCTCCCAATTATTCACATATGCAGTCCATCACTCTAAAGCTCTCCTCCAGACACATGTTCCTCTGTTCCTATGTATCAGCTATGATAAATAAATATATTCTGAATCCTTTAATTTGGTGTGATTATGACATATTTGCCAATCACAAAGCAAGATTTCAATACCAATAAATCAAATGCATTGCTTACATACAGTGTAAGGGAATCAGCACACTGTAATTGATAGATAAATTATTTTTTATTTTTTATAATCCTCCACTATGCTGATGTAATAAACAGCATTATTCGTAGGCATTAAATGTGGGCATAAACCACACTTGTTTCATCAGGTGTCAAAATGCGGTTGTCAGGGGTTCACTTCTGGCAGGCACACAGAGCTAATGAGAAGTAGCTGACGTGTGTCATTGAGCATGCGGGCAACCTGTGTGTTTCCTGTTAATTTTGTAAAGTCTCCAGATGTCGCAGCTTTTAACATAAATAATGTGTGTGGAAGCTGATTCTTGGTTTTTCCAAAAATTGAAAAAGATTGAGCTTCTGAAGTACAGAAAATTCTCCCAGGTCTCAGTTATCCCAAAATACAATTTACCATCATTATACAACATGAAAATATTTTTACAATATATGGATCACATCTGTACAAGTCTTGTATTTTGGAACCTGAAATCCTTATGTTTCTTTGGTTCTAGGTTGGAAAACATCTAACCCCTAAATAAGCATATCTAGGCCATCTAGACAAGGTACCTTTAGTATACCAGAACATCTAGTAATACGCTGATTTAGTGTACTGGATCCTCACTTTTTATGACATAGTTTGTGTAACAGGGCATTTAAAAACTATCTTTTAATGCTTTTAATGTGGAACCATTAGGAGTTGATTATGGCTTACTGTGAATAAATTATCTACTATATTTAAAATGATGACTAAAAGATGAATGATCTAAACAATGTTGACAAAGCTGAAACTCTCTTAACACAGAATCACAGAGCTGGAATACTGTCACTGGTATCTGACCAAACCGTAGGTTATAATGATGAAATGCACTAAGTGGCTGATAACCAAAATGCAAATACTTTTCCCCATGGAAGCACAACTCACAATTATCTCTTGGATTTGGAATATTCAATAATAACACTTAGACATCTTGTGCAGTACTTGTAAGGTGAACGTAAAATGTTTTATCCAAGTTAATTTTAAACATAACGGTTGGTACTGTCTTCTTAGTATCTTTAACGTTATCTTAGTCTAAACGAGATTGTCTAATTATAACAGCATATATAAAATACTGTAGATCAAGACACATATTATAATCTGTTAGCATCTAAGACCGCAAAGAATAGCAAAAATTAATAACGTGATATGTTAAAGAGAGCTCAATATTTGTTTTGTATATGTTTGTATATAATTCATTATTATTTTTCCTATTATTATTGTAGTTAGATTAAAGCTGTTTTAACTTTTCCAGCCCGTAAGTCTCTTCCCCTTTTCTCTTTCCCCCTCTTTGGGGAGGGATGGGGTTAACAAAAAGTGTCTGTCATCCATTTAACCGCCAGCCCAGCTTTAAACCATGACACAGCTGAAGGTCAACACTATAAATGAGACATCCTAGCAACTGGTAAATGGTTTCCACACTGACTGCTTGCTAGAACAACTTCTAGCCTATGTTGATTTAGTAAGCAGTTTGCTTTTAAATTCAGCAATTACTCTTTCTAATATATTTTCATATATTCAGGTGTTGCTAGCTTGAAAGAGATATGGAATTTGAGTAATACTCATGGTATGAATAGAGATCAGTTAATAATTTTGATCAAAAAGAGAAAGGAAATTATGGGTGGACGAAAAATAAATTTAATGAGGTCTATTAGGTCCATAAATCCAGGAAGAATTTAATGTTCTTTTTTCAAGAATATGAATCAGAAATTTGTGTTCAACAAAAGCCTTACGGGGGAAAAAATTCTGTAAGAACATGGAGCTTTTTCTTGAGGTTTATGCTGAAGAGCTGCAAAATTAGATAGCTTCCTGCTTGGCCCAATCTTAAACATGGTCAACTGTCAACGTACAACACGAGAAAGACTGCAGGCGTTTCTTTAGTATAAAGTATCTTGCAAACTGATCAGCATCATCAATCTGATAGCCTTCTATGATGGCATGACTGGCTGGGTGGATGAGGGGAGAGCAGTGGATGTTGACTACCTTGACTTCAGCAAGGCTTTT
>VZSC01003163.1:156678-168470 GCA_013398225.1 Steatornis caripensis | reverse complement strand
GTCTCCTTCTCTGGAGATATTCAAAACCCGCCTGGATGCATTCCTGTGCAACCTACTCTAGGCTAACCTGCTTTAGCAGGGGGGTTGGACTAGGTGGTCTCTAGAGGTCCCTTCCAACCCCTACCATTCTATGATTCTATGATTCTATGATCTTTCTCACGTAAAAGATATACCAATTACACATAGATATTTTTAAGAACTGTATAAATTGTTATATATATTAATGTATAACATATTTACGTACATTGAGACAACTTTATATAAAATGAATTCTTATGTGTAGATGCAGGTATACATTAAAAAATGAGAGTTAGCTAGGTCTTTACAAAACCCCTACATTCAAGACCCATTTCAACTATGGATACAAATTTAGAACAGACTCAAGATGAGGAAAGAAAGCTGATTAAACCTCTGTGAAATAGCTCAGATGTCCTGTTAAACATCAACAAACTGATAAAAGTGACCATTCTGTAGAAAGGCTAAAAAAAAAATCAAACTACTCAGCTGCCTAAAAAAGACCTAAGAGGTAAGCAAGTAACAGACTAAAAATTTTATAAATGAAATTTTGTAAATAAGACAATAAATCATTTAACCCATGAGATTGGGTAGTAAATAATGTAGATTTAACATTGTGTGTATGTAGTTGCACATAAGTGTGCAATTTATGTATACATACTAACCCGCAGTCATACAACTCTTACAAGAAGACTATAAGATAAATTTCTCAAGGGAAACAGAATCTCAATTAAGGTACAGTTTAAAATTAAATTAAATGGGACAAATCACTTACTAGTGTATCATTAGTTCGAAATGACACCAGAGACAAAGAATATTAATTACTAGCTATTTCTCAAAGACAAGAAATCTAGAACACAATATGACTTTAAAACTTAAACCACTGCTTCCTTAGGATATTGTGCCTAAAAGGGATCATCCTGGTAATAAACAAATGAGCTCTAAACTCTGGGCACTTTTGCTGTGTAGCTAATTATCACCTATCATTTAAAAGTTAAATGTCCAGTGTGGGAGACTCTCACCTAGATGGTGATTCATCTCAGTCTCTAAGTCAGAAAAGATGTGTTGCCATGTGGTGGTATCTCACCCAACTACAGAGAGAGCATAAAATGATTTGCAGTAATGGCTATTTCTTTATAACAAAGATTAAATTAGGTACAATTATTTCCACCTAAAATGCTGAAAGATCAACATGCTGCAACCGAAGTAAATAGACAATTGACCTATCACCCATTTCTTACTAGACTTATCTAAAAGATAAGATTAAAACCAGAGTACTGATTAACAGGTTACTAGACTCAAATGATGGCACATGGACTGGATCTCCCTATTTTTCTAAAATACGTTACGTCTGTGGAAGAGGAAATATAATCTAAATTAAAGCAAATTCAACAGTGAAGCAACTAGGTCAGCGATGTAGATCCCACAGATTTGAGCAACAGGACTGCCATTTTTACAATTAGTGATGCTTATCAGTCTGAAAACTACAGGGTGCTTTTCATGTAACCTAATTTAGGCCATCTGCATCTAAGCTAACCACTCAAGGTTCCCTTTATAGATAGTGGGAAAAAATAGGCACTTCTGGACTGACGCTGAATCTCAAGTATCTTAGATGTTTAGGAAGAGATAAACCATTAAAAATGCCTATTTGTTTCAACTGACTATACTTGGCTAGCTCAAATGTCTCAGTTTGGTTAAGTGGATTTTAGCACACGCTTGCAATAAGTGTTAAGTTTGTAAAATATTGCTTCAGAAAAGGCTGGAGAGAAAATAATGTGACAAAAGCTTGTGTAATGAACTGCATTGAAGAATGTAATGTCACAAACTCTAGATTTTGCATATAGGAAGCAGTTGGACCAGTGGGTAAATAAATCTAGACTCAGGGGTGCATTAGCATGACTGTTTTATTGCTGGAACTGAAATAAGATCATTCAGGGTTAGATGTCTCTATCTAGAATAGCATTATGAAGCACACACATGTCTTTTGACCAACACTATCCTTTTATTGACTGTCAACCAATAGTTAAGCTGTCACTTTTCCACTACGCAAGCTCAGCAGGATCACAGGGGGAAACCTTCTCTTCACTGAGACTGATGCTTGCAACAGACATTTAGGCTGAGCCATCTGGGCTTCCTCTTCTGTTTCTAGATTGCGCATGCCTGCAGAGTTACTCTACTGGGAAACAAGAGAGCAGAACATGCTCTGCATTTATTAGTGGACACCTCTTCAGAGCAAAAGGAATGCGGAACTGCCTCCCTCCTCTGTCCCAATGCTTCATAAGACAACTAGTTAAAAGCACAGAAATTGTATGTTATAATCAGCCTCTGGAAAACTCATGGTTAAGGTACTGAAGAAATGTGAAGAAAGGATCTATTTTACCTATACACACCAAATATACACATGCACATCCTAGTATATGTGTACAGGGTATGACGAATATTTGTCTAACACTGTATGCCAAAGTACAGTACAATAAAGAGAATGGGTCTAAATAGGCTTGCTATCTTCATAGACCTATTCAGTTCTTGTTTAGTTATTTGAAAATTATTTATACTCACAAATTTTTATCTGGGAAGATACTAGCTCTTTTGACTTAGAACAGCCTTCAGAGTAAACCATTTTCCTTACAAAATTCTTTTTAAAGTCATTATCCAAGGTAACAGATGACAAGTGTACTATAGAGACTTTTTTTAACTACTCATCTAACGCTTTTGATCTGGAGAGACAAATTACTGCTCAAAAACTCAGGACTGCTGGGTCTAATAACATTACATGAAATAAAATATACTCAGGATTTCCCTAGACCTTGTTAAATCTGATGAAAAGATATTATAAATAATGGTAAGTTAAAATATCTAGTCCAAGGCCCCTATTAGTTTCTGGGTTTATTAAAACTCATCCAACTCAATATTGCTTTCACTTCTTTGCTGTTCATATTGTAGTACAGTGTTACATGACAATACGCTACCCAGTTAGCAGCAGCCTGCAGTCACACAACAATGAGCTAGGGGCAATCTTTTTTTTTCGCAGTGAGTTGATTTTAAATTAATTTCAACTTACTCCATGATTTTTGGTTCACTTCCCAAATTACAAACACTGACAGCCTCATTATTGAATAAAACAGAACCTGGGAATGACTTGAAGTATGCTGACCATTAATTTAGACATCACATAGTGAATATTTATGGGTACAAAAATCACGATCAGTAAAGAATCTGAAGATTGGAGGAAGATTAATTGTACGGTGTACAGTACTGTGTAACATGAAACAAACTACCAAATTGTTAAAAATAAATAAAAATCCATGTTAAAGATGTAAAAAAGATTTTATTCACATAGAAGATATTTATTATTGCTGTATTATACCTAATTTGGATAAGCTAACAAGTGTATGGAATAATGCATGAATATTATTCATTAATCTCCGGATACATAGACATCTCAGGCAACTACAGAATAATAAACATAGCTAGAAAAGTTGATAATGCTTATTTGAGACAATAGTTTTGCAAAGTATCTGCTAAATTTGTTTGAAGTGTTCTGGCTTCAAGTCTGTATTGCTACAGAATCATTTGTTTATGACAGCCACACCAGACCCTTTGCTTAGTTTACTTTTCTATCAGTGCTAAACAAATCACAACAGCAAGTAAAAATATTAAAATTCTCTTTCTTTTAAGTAAGATAATAAGCCACATTTGGACTTTAAAATATAACATGTACACAGCTACCGTCTCTTATTTTTTGATACAACCCTCCTCTGGGAGCAAGCAGCCATTCTGGAAGAAGGCTTGTGCCCCAGGTAATGGGCTATTCAATACAGTAGAGAGCATGGCAGATTCCAGGGATGAAGGAGAAAACAGCAATGCAGGACAGTCGGACAGGGATCTGAGAGGGAAGACAGAATGGATGGATATTTAGTAATAAGGGCTGCCCACAGGGCTTCGAAGGGGAGTGGAAGTTACTCAGAAAGGCTCACGGAAGCATACACGCTTGATCGTAGTATCTGATGTTGGGCTAAACCATCTAGGATGGTTCTTACACATAGAGGGTTTTCAGGCTTTTTGAGTTTTAGGAGGCAGGTTTTGAGAACATCAGCCCTCTTCATCCTCCCCCGTCAAATACAATAATGCATCAGCACATGCATACCCCAGATGCTCCCTGAGGTCAGACTTTGGGGGAAGGTCCTTGAATTCTGCAGCAAGCATGTAAGATGATGGAATACACTACAGAATATTTGGTTACAAGCTTAAAAAGTGGGGGTTTTTTTATTATTTTTATCACATGGAGAAGAATGAAAATCATTATGGTTATCTCATAAACAATTTTTTAATTTTAAAATATTTTTATATTATGTATTTTGTAAATATTTGTAAAATTGTATTTTAGAAGTTACTTCAAATTTACATGCTTATATTGCACAGGTTGCATTCAGTGTGGCAATACATTTTTTACCACTGAGTGTGAAATACAGTGGGATTATTTATTAATGCTATGGGTGAACATTTTTTCAAATACCTAAAGGGTAGTTAACTGTGGAACTCATTGCAAAAAGAAGTTACGGAAAGCACTGATATACATTACTTAATAATGACAAATTAATGACAAAGACATTCATCNATGCTTATTTGAGACAATAGTTTTGCAAAGTATCTGCTAAATTTGTTTGAAGTGTTCTGGCTTCAAGTCTGTATTGCTACAGAATCATTTGTTTATGACAGCCACACCAGACCCTTTGCTTAGTTTACTTTTCTATCAGTGCTAAACAAATCACAACAGCAAGTAAAAATAGTAAAATTCTCTTTCTTTTAAGTAAGATAATAAGCCACATTTGAACTTTAAAATATAACATGTACACAGCTACCGTCTCTTATTTTTTGATACAACCCTCCTCTGGGAGCAAGCAGCCATTCTGGAAGAAGGCTTGTGCCCCAGGTAATGGGCTATTCAATACAGTAGAGAGCATGGCAGATTCCAGGGATGAAGGAGAAAACAGCAATGCAGGACAGTCGGACAGGGATCTGAGAGGGAAGACAGAATGGATGGATATTTAGTAATAAGGGCTGCCCACAGGGCTTCGAAGGGGAGTGGAAGTTACTCAGAAAGGCTCACGGAAGCATACACGCTTGATCGTAGTATCTGATGTTGGGCTAAACCATCTAGGATGGTTCTTACACATAGAGGGTTTTCAGGCTTTTTGAGTTTTAGGAGGCAGGTTTTGAGAACATCAGCCCTCTTCATCCTCCCCCGTCAAATACAATAATGCATCAGCACATGCATACCCCAGATGCTCCCTGAGGTCAGACTTTGGGGGAAGGTCCTTGAATTCTGCAGCAAGCATGTAAGATGATGGAATACACTACAGAATATTTGGTTACAAGCTTAAAAAGTGGGGGTTTTTTTATTATTTTTATCACATGGAGAAGAATGAAAATCATTATGGTTATCTCATAAACAATTTTTTAATTTTAAAATATTTTTATATTATGTATTTTGTAAATATTTGTAAAATTGTATTTTAGAAGTTACTTCAAATTTACATGCTTATATTGCACAGGTTGCATTCAGTGTGGCAATACATTTTTTACCACTGAGTGTGAAATACAGTGGGATTATTTATTAATGCTATGGGTGAACATTTTTTCAAATACCTAAAGGGTAGTTAACTGTGGAACTCATTGCAAAAAGAAGTTACGGAAAGCACTGATATACATTACTTAATAATGACAAATTAATGACAAAGACATTCATCAGTCATAGAATCATAGAACAGTTTGGGTTGGAAGGGACTTTTACAGGTCATCTAGTCCAATCCCCATGCAGTGGACAGGGACATCTTCAGCTAGATCAGATTGCTCAGAGCCCCATCCGACCTGACCTTGAATGTTTCCAGGGATGGGGCATCTACTGCCTCTCTGGGCAACCTGTGCCAGTGTTTCACCACCCTCATCATAAACAATATCTTCCTTCTTTCTAGTCTGAATCTACCCTCTTTCAGTTTAAAATCATTACCCCTTGTCCTATTGCAACAGACCCTGCTAAAAAGTCTGTCCTCGCCTTTCTTATAAGCCCCCTTTAAGTATAGAAAGGCTGCTATAAGGTCTCCTCGCAACCTTTTCTTCTCCAGGCTGAACAACCCCAAATCCCTCAGCCTTTCCTCATAGGAGAGGTGCTCCAGCCCCCCCTGATCATTTATGTGGCCCTAACAATGCCTGTTAAGTGTCCTGATCCAGATGTATACTCGAGCACTGCATGTCACTAATCTCGATACTGGAAAGGGAGATGTTCTTGTGAAGGAAGCATCGTGTAACTGCTTCGCTTTTAATAACCTTTTCTTAAACTGACATCNTTTATGTGGCCCTAACAATGCCTGTTAAGTGTCCTGATCCAGATGTATACTCGAGCACTGCATGTCACTAATCTCGATACTGGAAAGGGAGATGTTCTTGTGAAGGAAGCATTGTGTAACTGCTTCGCTTTTAATAACCTTTTCTTAAACTGACATCTCTGATACCAGGTACGAGACTAGATGCTGTGCAATGTATTTTGGGGAGAGAAGCAACAGCATGATTTTGACAAATAGAGATGTAGTATTACAGATGGAAAGATTTAATTGCAAATGAAATTATTAAATATTTTTTCAGTGTTTTGTTTAATATCACTTTTCTCTGATGAGCACCTCTGTCTGCTGGTTTCAAACTTACGCTGTGTCCAGTAGCCTACTTTCTGAGACGTATATCCCCTCTCAGCAGTACATCCTGCTTTTGCGATTATGGTCCAAGGGTGCTGATTCACTGCTGTTTTCCCAACCAAATTATATTAAAAAGTATTACTTCTGAAATAAAGACTATTATGAGAAGTCATCATGTCTCACAGTGCAGTTTAATTATAAAAAGATAACTACCTAAATGTCCACCAAGATTTGAGTACATTTTGTCCACAAGTAAGCAGTCCTTCTGCAACCTTTATTCTCCATCTACCCTCCCTGACATTTTTCAGTACAAAGTACATTTGTATCACAGCATAGAAGTGTATTATTAATCATACAGGACTGTATGACAAACATTAATAATAAAAATAATGTCAAAAATGCAAGCAAAGGTTAGGTAACATCTTGTTTATTTTGATGTGTGTTGGTAAAACTAAGTATTTCATTATTAATAAATCTGCTAACCTAGCTGAAATTTGTGGCATTTCCCTTTTTTTTTTAAATTTCCTTCATTATTTACTATTATTTCTCCAGCTGTGTTCCATTTTTTTACATGTCACTATTATAATATTTTAGCTAAGGACACTCATTCGTGGATCAAATAAGCAAACAAAGCCCTCTTGGAACATCTCAAGAGTGCATGACTGTTTTGACTTCACAGGAATTATTTTGTGTATCTAAGAGTTCTGCCTTGAGCTAAATGGCAGAGGCAAGCATGATGCTATGTTTAGGACATTTGTAGAAAATGAAATGCTTCTAAGTTTTGTCATTCCTATCCTTTTAAACACCCATTATTTACTTGAAGCTTGTATTTCTCAGGTCCAGAATGTCAACCTTTTATTTCCACTCGAGCAAATGCCTCACTTAAGAAGAACAAGTGGAAGAGCTTCTGTGGGAAACAGCCTACTGGGGTGAAACCTGGGCTCATGCCATTTAGCTTTAGACACTTCATTTAGGTGCCTGAACTTAAATACACTTTTTCTTGACTCTTGGTAGCCAGGTTAGCCGGTCTAAATCACCCTGTCAGGGCTTCTTTTTATTTTCATTGGCAGCAGAGGCAATGCAAGGAAATAGGCAAGTAATTTAGCTATCAATCACATTTAGGTATCTAAAGTTAGGCATCGCATGTACTCCCCAGTTGTGACTGTATTACACAACATCAGAGATGATGTTACATAAATGGCATTTTCTTTACATTTCATTCCATCAGCCTGAGAAATTAAAGACTAATAAATAATCTCATTAATAAAAAGACTGAATTATAAATTATATGGTTTGACACATACAAAAGTGATCTGTATACATAAAATCATTACATTTCATAAAGAAGAAAAACTGGATTTATTAGTAAAGTAAGTACATTTTGTTTTATCTATATTCTTAGGGGCATGATGTAAAAATGAATGAGAGATGAACGTGAAAGATATATATACATAAAAATGTAGTTTTCAAAGAATTATATATAGCACATAAAAGAAGCAAGGCAATCTACAATCATTTAGAAACTGATAATCTCAGTCACACTCATTTTTTGCTGTTGAGTATTAAGAATCTCACCCTTTTCCAACTGCAGCGTGTTGCAGCAGCTTCATTTAATCATAAAGCCTTGAAACAGCTCCCTTCTGCCAATCCTTGCAGCCGCATTGCTGCTTTCAGTTCCCCATGTAACAGACAAGAGTATTTCAGCGTGCAGAAACTGCTTGAAGGGAACACAGAAGGGAGAAAGGAAATACCTCCTTCAAAAGGCCTGGCAGATCATAAAGTATAGAGCTATAGATGTAGATACAGACTGAGACTCCTTCTCCTATTTATTCTGCTGTTGATTCCGGTAAAATATACATGCAGATATATTCTTAGCAAGTATTGAGGATAAAAGGGAGAGGGGAAAATGCAACCCCTGAACTGGTATTCTGCAATTAAATTGGTGTCTGTAAAACAGGAGGTCATGCTAAAAAAAAAAAAAAATCTCATTACCAGTAAGTTACCTGCTGAGACAGTGACTCCTCTCAGAGACTACTGTGTCTTTTAATATTGAATTCGCTACTCTGGAGCAAAGAAGGGAGAGAAAAAAGCAGAGGAAGGTCCTTGATTTCATTAGATTTTGAATTTCTCTCTAGAGACACGTATCTATCTCCCTTGAGAAGATCAGAGGCTCAGGGCATCACTTGGCTTCCTTCAAAGGCATAAGCAGAATGTTTAGGATTCAAAGTCTAAAGGAGACCAGCGTAAACAATGGTGGATTGTGAAAGGAGCATGTACCTACATTTTTGTGCTAGTCATTCATATGCTAACAATTCTTATATTCACACTGTTCATTCTGATGCTAAAATAAAAAAATATACACTAAACAGAAAACTTTGGGTCAGATTCTGACTTTGTTTAAATTGCTGTAGCTCCATTATGAGCAATCTGCTTTTTAGGTTCAAAAACCATTTAAAGCTGCTAAATGGCAACAATTAGTTTCATTTGCAAAATCCAAAGAACTGAATGGCAAGAAAATGAACAATCCTACGATTATCTATATGATAAACAAGTGCAGTGGCTTTAATTCTCCACAGTCTAAAATACAATATTATAATTTAAATAGATTAAAAATGAATGTTAAGTGGCTGAAAATGCCAGTGGTCTGAACTGGTAAATTTTTACACCCAGCTTGCAAAAGGCTTCAGGTGTAGGACAGCACAGTGTAAGACATGTCATAACAGCGCAATGGCTGATAAGGTCATGATTAACTTCTTAATGATAACCTTACGCATGGTTTAATAGGCAGCGTTTAGCACACTGCTGAGTTAAGGCAAAATGAAGCTTCTTCACGGGCATTTTGGACTAAGCAGTAATAGTACAAACAAGGAGGTTTTGTATATATTTACTTTTCAAATGGGATTTTGTATTGCATTGTTATTGTGATTTAGTACATTAAAAAATAAGCGAAGGTTTTCTGTAACATTACCCCAGAGTGCCTCTTTTTTGAATGAGCATCATGTTTTGAAACACAATTGAAAACATTCTCTGCGTAACCTGATTTTATACAGAATTATCAAAATGTAGACAGGGAAGGTCGTACATGAAAACACACTACACGGGATCTTCTGCTTAATCTACACTGTTTTATAGCAGGTGGGAATTCTGCCACTGAGTTCAATGAACAAAAGAAATTATGACATATGAAAAGTCCTATTCATATGTGCCTTAGTGACCATGTTTTATACCTATATTTTTTTCAATCTATAATTTTCGCTTTTTGGGGGCAAGCAAGTGCTCAGGACCTTTTTGAAAAGGATGACCCCGGATGACACTGAGAGGCATGTCATCTGTAAGTGTCAGTCACCCAGCAGACAACTGTAAACCAGCTTTCAACCAGCCGACTGAGATACTGTTACGGTAGCTGTGAAGTAACGAAACAGCAGCACAACCCAGCTAAGACACCAAGTAAATACCTGGTCTTAGAGCCAGCACACAGCCCTGCACTCCCATAGCTACACTGCTTCCACTAGAAGAGTTACTAAGACGAGATGAAGTCCTGCAGTAACTGCAATATGGACATGATCAAAACAGGTCACACAGAATTGATGTTGCACTGTGACGATAAAAGACAAACTTAGAAAGAACTGAACATGAGACAGAAAATATGAGGAAACAATGTAGTTAAAACTTATCAAGCAGATGCCGCAGCACTCTAGCTTCCATTACGCTAAAGATGATTATTAATGATCTGGCAGGCCGAGCAAGCAATGAGGTAGCAAAATATGAAGATAGCAAGAAATAATTTAAATTAATCAGAACAAAAAACCCAGAAATTTCAGAGATACTCAGTGAAGTGAAGGACCTTCTGCTTGTTTGTGCCAAGCGTTGAATCAACCTACATTTTAGCATTTCCAGGCTGCATTTTTGCACATAACAGAAAATCAAAACACCACCTGAGGAAGAGGAATGCTCTGGGAAATTCCAACCCCCCCATAAAATCATTATCTTACAGCAAAAAAAGTAAATCTCAATGTAAAATTAGTGATTTTTGCTTATCATACAGATAACTAATGAATTCAATTGTCTGTGTTAGTAAAGCGAAAATACTGTATCTTCTTGTGCATTTATACAATACCTAATGCATCAGTTTGAGATATAATTGAATTATTTTCAACATTAAACAATGTTTAATGCATTTCAACAATAAACTAAAAACTATTACCACGTATTACACAATGTTCACGGTTTATTTTTTTCTGAAATAATGTGTAGCAAGATAAAAACGGGCATGGCTTGATTCAGTCTTTTTTACAGATGTCATTTCTTTGCCCTCCTTTCACCTTCTTGCTGTACCCTCCTTCTCTAGTGTTACGCTTAGGATGTGCTAAATATGCTTAATTTATGTATTGCAAACAGTCGGCGACAGAACTTGCCATGCATGAAAGTAAACATTTATGTACGTCTTTGCCCAAGAAGGGGCCTACCCATTAGTTAAACGCTGTGCAATACCTAGTGAAAGAGCCCCGGTCTTTACTCCTACCAGAACAGCAACTACTACGACAACAATGTCAACAGCGAGGGAAGGGCAACATCAGCTGGATTTTATACCGAAGGGTAAGATCAATTGGGTTTTACATCAAAGGGCTGAACATTATGCAAGTTAAACTAGCTAACATTAATTTCAGTGCTATTGTAAGAAGCTTGTGGAAGAGAGCCACCAACGAAAGCGTGGCTTGCAGCGCAAGGCGACGACTCCACGTGTGTGCATGATAGCCCCAGGCGGCTCCACGCACGGGATGCAAGTGCCATCCACCCGAGAGCAGCCCGCACCGCAAGGTGCTGTCCCACACGCGTGTGACGGTTGTGGACGGCTCCACACGTTGGATAAAAACGCCGCCAATCAAAGCGCAGCCCGCAAGGCAGGGCCACGTCCCCGCACGTGCATGACGGCTACAGACGACGCCTGGCACCGGGAGCGCCCGGGCACGCTGCGGGCGTTTTGCTCGAGCCACCGGGAGCAACACGGAACCCACCCCGCTGAGGCGACCGCAGCCCCGGGCCCTGCAGGGGGTCCTGCCCTTCCCCCCCGCCTCCACACGGGTTCCC
>VZSC01003163.1:136386-154552 GCA_013398225.1 Steatornis caripensis | reverse complement strand
CCCCCCCCCCCGCAGCTGCTCGCTGCCGTCTGCAGGGCTGCCGCTGGGTTCCCCGGTGCGAGGCTTCGCTGCCCACCCCCGCGCCCGTACCCCGGACTGCCTCCAGCCCCCAGAGTCCCACTGCTCCCCCCCAGCCGAATGCTTCCCTCCCTGCATGAACCCACTTGCAAGGGATCCCCTCTCCCCCTTCTGCATCGTGTCCCCAAAACCACGAGCCCTTCTGCTGGGGTGTCCCCCCCACGCCCCCGGCACTGCCCTGCCTTCCACCAGCCCGCGTTGGCTGCTCCGGCTCCCGACGTGGGGAGAAACGGTCGGAGATTGGGCGGGGGGGGTGGGGTGGGTGATCTTATGCAACTGCAGCCCCCCCGCCCCTTTTCGGAGGTGGGACGGGGCTCTCCGCCTTCCTAGGGCGGGGGGGGGAGCCCGGGCCCGGCCGTGCGGAGCCCGCGGGGCAGCCGGAGCTCCCGCCCGCTGCGGGAACCGCGCTCGCAAAGCCCGCATCGCCCGCAACGGTGCAGCAAGGCCGGGGGAGGGGGGCGGCGGTTACCTACCCCACCAGGCTTTTCGGCTCACAAAGAAACCGTTCGCGTAACAGGGTAATTAAAAAACCCTGCCCTTTTTCATTAAAATTGAAACGTGATTACTTGCACGCCAGAGCCTTGGCCAATTCGCAAAAGGACGAATGTATGAATAAATTCCATGTTCTTGTGCAGGAGATGTTAATGTAGCACATGTGTTTAAGAGATACAGGTTCTTCTCCCAACAATTCTGCTGGCAAAATATTTTTGGCAATATTTTGTAGCAAGTGTTTCTGTGGATAGGCGTTCTCTTCCTTCATATATTACAAAGTTCAGCTCTTTATGAAGAAAAAAAAAGATGCACGTATGTACTAACCGGAGTATGATATGGAAGAGAAACCTCACGTTCAGGNAATAAATTCCATGTTCTTGTGCAGGAGATGTTAATGTAGCACATGTGTTTAAGAGATACAGGTTCTTCTCCCAACAATTCTGCTGGCAAAATATTTTTGGCAATATTTTGTAGCAAGTGTTTCTGTGGATAGGCGTTCTCTTCCTTCATATATTACAAAGTTCAGCTCTTTATGAAGAAAAAAAAAATGCACGTATTTACTAACTGGAGTATGATATGGAAGAGAAACCTCACGTTCAGGGGAAAATAAGCATGTGAGGAAGCTCAGTCTTCGTAAAATACTTATTCACCAACCCTTTCAGAAAACATGCTTACTCGTAGTTTGTTTCTATGACGCATTTTCAGATTCATTAGTTTTCACTACTGTTCTTTTTCTTGACAGAATGCCTTTTTTTTTTCTAAAGAACACAGTTCATTTAAGAACATCAGTTTACTTGAAAGGTCTTCCAGTACAGTGTTAGAACAGCACTATCCATTTCAGGTTTGTGGACTGCGATCAATTTTAATTAAAACTTTAATTACATTTTGCTTCTCCATTCAAACAAAGCATCAAGTAGTCTGGGCTAATGCTGTTGTCAAGGAAAAATAAGGAAACATATCCTTAATCTTCATTATATAGTATTCCTGCCTTTTAATTAAGGACGGAATGCTTATCGTGTTGGGCTTACAAGGAATTTAGCCACAAACTTTTCTGACATAAAACTGCGATATGTAATCAGTTTTCTAGGTTGCTCTATCTTGTTGGCCCACACAAATGCATATGCATACACAGAATTACACCATTGATTTTTCCACTGATTTTTTTTTTTTTTTTTGATGTGTCTTCTGTTCTGGAATGTCTGGCTATTGACAGCACATCAGCTGTGTCGTCGAGCGACATCTACTTCAGACTATCACAGCATTACATAACCTCACAACCGCAGAGCAAACGCCAGCGATGTCCCCGCTGCTGTTGATCCCGTTGTACAGTTCCCTGCATGCGCTTGCTGGTGTAATATACTGGAAGAGTTGTAGCTGATACCACACTATAGTACCAACCAGAAGAAAAATTATGCTTTGGACAGAATGATAAGGCGAAGTCTTAACTATGGGATGAGATGAGATAGGGTAGGGCAGGACAGAACAGAAGACTGCTGGTTCAGCTTGCATAAATCAGGCTGTCTGTCTAGGATGGAAGCGATGCGATGAAGCTGGCTTTGGTGCTGTTTGGAAAAGGCGCCGCGTGTGTCCTAGGGTGCGACGACATCCTGCTGACCGCAGCATGTCCGTGGATGTGCTGGAGATCCCGGCATGCCTTCCAGCACGATTCCTCTTGAGGGCATGGGGAACAGGCTGCAGTACCGTGCTCCTGCAGCTCCATTCTTTCTGCCCTTTTCAGTGTGTTGGGTTGGTGTAGCCCTCTTGACTTTACTTTCTCTCTGTCCTCAGTATAGCTGCAGGCTATATATATAAATCTAAGAATACAGATTCCTTTTAACAAACACATGAATACAGTGAACCTTGTTATGGGAGCTTCCAGAATTGTTTACTTTTCAAGCTGTTGTTTTGGTTCTGTTTTTCAGTTTTGGAATCCTAATTTTATGTCTGACTGCACTGTGCATTCCTGTGTTTTTTGTGTTACATCTGTGCCTCACACTTGTACTTCAGGTATTCATTTCTGTAAATTTTGCAGATTCCTGTGGATTTCCAGAAGTTTATACCACCTGGGCAAGTGATGCTGGCTGATCCTCTAATTGTGAATTAAACAGCAATGTAGACTAATTGAAATTAGAATTAGAAAATTTAAAATATGATAGGCAAATTTGTTTGTAAAAGTACTTAGAATTGAAATGAGTAACACTAACCATGAGAAACTGCGCTCCTTGTCTGTGATATCAAACATTTTCAGCACTGGTCTTCATCATTTTTTTTTTAATGCCCATTATTTTACCAGTGTGGATTAGGGCTAAATACCCTTTGTTGTTACAGCGGTCTAAAAAGAAACTTGTTTCAGAGTACTTTTGATTGCCAATGGATTCTGCACTTTCCTTTAATTTTGTCTTAGAGAAATAGAGAAGAGCATCCATGTGGTCTTCCTGCATTATTCTTCGTGCCTAATTTTGGCAGACTTCACTGTAATGAACCTAGACCATTTAGCCTGTCCCAGTTTTCTTGTGGGCCCACGTTACCTGTATTTGCATACCTTTTGCCATTCTATACATGCTTTGCCTTTTTCTTTCTTCCTTCGGAGTGTAATTTTGTTTCCTCTCTGATCTTTGTGTGCCTGAAGTGCATCTTTGGCTTGCTTTTCTCTTTACCAGTTATCTTCTTCACTGTTTATTTCCCTTAATCCTTGGGAAAGATCGTGACTTAATCTATAGCTTCTCTGTGTGGCATTGCTGAAAGCGTTGCCTGAGACAAGAATACAGCACGCGTAGGGAATGCTGTGTGCATGTGTAGTGCTGTGAGATGTAAGGATCCAGATGGGCTCCCATCACAGGGAGGCGCCTTCTTACCTCAGCTCCAGCTCTTGTCTTTATTCATAGAAAGAGGGAGTCTTATCTTTTGAATTTTATACTATTGCTCTGAGAGTAATAGCGGTAATCCTTTTCAATGATAATGAAACAGATGATAAAAAGGATATTTGTTCGCAGAATATAAAATCTCCAGGTAGTGCTTCAAATCCATAATGCTTTATAAGTTGCTAAGAATATGTATGTATTTTTTCGATTTGTGTTTTAAATTTTATGTGGACGTTATCGACGGGGTCCCTGCTTTCAGGAGCTTTTCCACATTTAGATATGAATATGACCCAAAGGACAGTAATACACATGTGGGAAATTAAGGCAGATTAATAGAGATGGTCGCATAGCTGAAGGTTGTAAAAAGTAAGTAGTTTCAAGGAGGCAGTTGAAGGAGAAGGAAAAGATAGTAATCAGTTGATACTCAGTTTCACTGATGTGTTTATAAAAATCTCAAGCTGTTTTTCTTTGTGATTATTCCCCCAAGAAGGGGAAGGAACAGAATATGTTTTGTAAAGTAACTTGTAAAACCACAATTAATTGAAATAAACAGTGTTCATTGGGTGTGAGATGACAAATGCGTCTTTTATTGACCTAAACATGATGTATTCTGAAACTCTGATATCAAGGACAAAGGAAGAAGTGTTACAGATCTTACTGCAGATTTTCTGCCTGGAACAAACGTCATTAAGTCACATTTTCAATCCCAGACTAAAAATTGAACAGAACATGTTATAGCTTCCCCGAAGTCACTGTTTTGAAAGAGCAGGAGTTTCAAACATCCTTCAGTTTGTCAACAACTTACAATTTTTGAAGTCACAAGAAGTGATAATTTGAGGTAATCAAGTGGCCTTTTTAAGGTAATTATAATAAAATAATATCCTACTAAGAAGATAAAGAATTTAAAAATTGTGTTCTTTATTATCACATTTGAGGAAGAATATCTACACAGTCAGCATTACAAGAATCTGAATGAATGTGCGGTAAAAAAACAAGCTGTAATGGTGATTTTTGTAACTTTCACACTAGTATGTATGAGACACTAAACTTTTTTATTAAAATGACCCTTAATCACTTTTGACTTAAAGCTGATTTAATTTTAAATAATTGATTATTTCAGAAAAGCGTTATTGGTTTTTATGCAGCTCCACTGTATAGTTTACCAGAAAGAATAATTTTACCTATTTTTTGTTCACTAACTTAGACCTTCTCAAAAATTCATAGGTGAAAAGATGTAAAAATTGAGATCCATGATGGTAAGACTTATAAATGGCATATTAATTTTTTTTTTTGTCGTACCGAGGTATTTTCATACCATAGTTAGGCATAAGAAAATAGTAGAATTTTGTTTAACTTCCAATGAGTTGAATCAACCAGTATAATAACAACAACAAATGGGATTGCTTTGGTTGTTCAAACTTTGATGAAGAATATACTGTCAGCAGTGTATAACTCAAAATGTATGCTCGGGAAGAAAACAAGCTGTGGCGGTAATTTACAGAGCTTTTCGACTAATAAATATAAGGCTCTGAACCTTTTGATGAAAATTACTTTAATTAGTTTTAACTTCTAGCTAAATAGGAGGTTGTGTTCTAGAGTTGAAAGTTTCTGGGTTCGTAACTGTTTAACCCTACAAGGGGTAATAATGAGAATTTTAGCCAAGTGCCTAGCAGAGTCTGTAACGTTTGACTCAGCGATACTTCTAATCTGTTCACAAATCACATACGTATTTTTTTTGGGAAAAAAAATTAGTCTTGATTTAAAGACCACAGATAATGGAAAATTTATTTCAGTTCTCCCTAAGATTTTCTAATAGTTAATTATCCTTAGTGTTATAATGCCTCGCATCTTGGTTCTGGACTTCATTACCAGTTCTTGAGCCCATCAATCCCTGAAGTAGTTGAAAGAATATTAATCTTAAATACATCAGCTGTTGAGCCAGGTGTGTGTAAAGTATCTATGACTTGATTTTTAGTATCTAAAAATAATTTCACAAAGGCAGTATGTTACTGGAAGCTGTTTTTTTTAAAAAGAAAAGATTAGTGTTTCATTTAGTAGAAAACATTTTTACTCAAAAGTAGATATTAAATAATTTGCTTTAAGATGGAATTAAATGGCAGTGAGAAGAGCTGAATATTATCCTGTTTGTGGACTGCATTTGAGAATATCTGTGTATTTAATTAGACTTTATTCAGAATGGAGTCCTCTAAAATTAGAACATCTTGTTTATAAAAGCTCTTAGAATACAGCATATTTCTGCGTACTCTTATCTGCTATATTTAGAAATACAAAGTAACTGAAGACTCTTAGAGAATTAAATTTAGGATATTAGTAGTTTGAATTAAAGTGCTTTTGTTCTTTAATAGAAGTTGATACACGTAGAAAAAACCAGAATTTTGAAAAGTTGGTAAAAATGAACATTTTTACAAGGCCTTAGCACTGAAAGTAAAATCAGCTTACATAATGGATAATGCTGCAAAAAATTATTTGTGAAAGTATTGGGAGTATTCAGCACATCCAGTTAGTATTGCTATAGTCAATTTGCTTTCATTACAACAGAACATATACTGTACTTTTTTAAAGCAGTCATTTTTCATTTTAAGTGTATATTTTTTTCAAACTATACAAATGAGTACCAGCATTCAGGAATGGACTCGAAATACTTGTGTTGAATTGTATAAAGGGCTTTCAGATTGCAAGTGTAATGGCCTGAAAAGGAATTTTCGTTTGATATGTAAAACATCGGATCATACTGACGATTTTTGCAAACCAGACTGGTTTATACAAAAGGACTGTATCTTCAAATGCCCTCTAACGAAGTTTGACCTGCATTTTTGGCATGGGGTTCTTTTGAATCTGACTTGGAAGTGTTTAGTACTCTCTGATCTGATTGCATCAACTACATTGTAAGGTCAAAGGATGCTCTGCTATGTGCTCCAGTGGGCTTGGAATCTGATCCGTGGCATCCATGCTGAATGAGAAAATGTAGATGATTAGCGTGCTTTCTGGCCTTGAAATCAGAATGTTAGATGTTTTACTTTGTTAAAACTTTTATATTATGCATCATTAAATGAGGAGAGTCAAAGGATCACAAACTGGTTTTCCCACATAAGTACATAAAATATGCCTGCCTTCTTCTGTCAGTGAATTTCTAATGATACGACTGTATTACGGAAATGCCAGATTGTTTAAGGGAAGCTACTAAGGCTCCATTTTCCTCCTCAGGTATGGTAAGTAGATCACAAAGTAGCCTTTATCATTCTTCATTAAAAAGTTTTGTTTACAAGAGCTGTCTCTTGCTGTGATACACATTAGGTGAGTGCTTAGCCATTTAGTTCAATGGCTATTTTTTATTTATTATATTTTTTGTCTGGGGAAATGGGGGAGTTGGAAGAGGCTATGATTCTTTGTATTTTTCTGAAATGCCTGCCACAAAGAGGTGCGACTGAAACACAGATCAATAAGTAATACTAGTTTCTATGCGGTTTGAGAAGTGAACGTTACTCATCTGGGCTTCCCACTCTGTTACATGAGAATGTAATCCTGAAGTGTCAGCAGGTACTAACTCTGCCTCATGTCTTATCCCATCCTTCAGCTTTTACTGATCCCCTTTTCCCCCCCTCTCTGACTCTGCTTCCTCTCTGATTCTGCTCCCGTAGTCTCCTGTTGCCCAAGAGTCTCCCGCTCCTTAACAGTACCTGGCTGTGCATGTTTCACCATGATGCATACTTTCTTCGTCTTGCATTTTAACTGTGGGTTTGTGTTTCTTTTTTAAACTGAGCTTTATAAAACAAACATCTGTCCTTTGTATATGTCCTTTGTTCTAGGAAGTGCAGCTGTATGTATATTTACAGTGCTATAAAGGTAAATATTTAAATTAAATTTTTAACATATGAGATGTTGTAAATAGAACCTGTGCAGAAAGATAAGGTGCGTGTTTCATGGAGTAACTTTGAACCCCTTCGTGTCTGATAGCAGTGACTGATAGCAGTGACTGAGTCCATCTCCTGCAAAGCTAATTAGGATGCATTTATTCTGCAGTCACTAGGTTGTGAAAGAAGTGTGCTGACACGCTCAAACTAGCTCTAAACCAAGTATATGATGCACCTGCAGCAAGCCAGACACAGCAGTACAGTGCTTAGTGTGGCTTATATAGTCAAGTCTTCATCCTGCCCTTGAGCAGGTTATGCAGCCCGTGCCACATTCAGCTTTGCCCCATCTGGGCTGTTTGCAGTGGTAAAGCCAGTGAGGTAGACGCTGGCTCAGGCGCATGCTCTGCTCCAGCTGCAGGGGCTGCAATGTAGATGTACCCTAGAACATGTTCTGAACAGCTGGGTTTGTATTCAAATGTCTCTAGACTCATATTTTCAAAGAGCAGTCTGTAAGAAGTCACAGTACAATGTGAACAGGTGATGGAATACAGCTATGTTCTTTCTGTGTGTCTGTCTGCTTTGTCCACTGAATCACTCTCTTCGGTGCCCTAACTACCTGTATTTTAGTGCAAGGCTCAGTGTAGCTTCTTGTAAATCTGTGCAGTAGGATTGGATTTCTTTTTTTTTTTCTTTGTCAGGGTTGTCTGATGTCGGGATAGGAAGAAGTAGGAGACTGAAAAAGTTACAGTAATTTAGCACAACATATTCTGCATTTTTTATTTCTGCATACTGTTATTAATGGTCCTTCTATCAGTATGTACGTGTCACATAATGCTGTAACATCTGTGTTATTAAATAGCTTAACAAAATCTACTTATGCGAGTTCTTCAGTCACAAATCAGTTTGCTTTCTTTAGACAAGAATGGGCTACAGAACTGTTTGCTAGAGTAATTGCTATTACTCATGAGATACATTACTTTGGATTAGTACCTCCTTCAAATTTTTTTTCACTAAATGTAGATTTTTTCCCGTCATATGCAACTATAAATAAATGAGAAACTTTAACAAGGTTCTGAATTGTGCATGAGAAATCCGTGGCAAATATAAAATAATAAAGTAATTCGCATTTTGTCACTCAGAATAGTAATCTTTGAGATTACCAATTCTAGTAAGACCTACACAGCAGCTAGTAACCATTTCAGTCTTGGGCTTCTGTTTTACATTGAAAATGCCTTCAAGAAGTCTACAGAATTTAGCAGTTTTTCGTTTGTTTTGAATGATTGAAGTTAGTGGTATCACTCTAGACACTTGAGTAGTGCGATACTCTTCTATAAACATTCATTCTAGGAGAATAAACAAAAAAATAAGGGATCAAATTCACAGAAGTTATAGGGGCCACGAAGTGACTGAGATGTGGTTGTCCTGTGAAAGGAAATGTATGCCGGCAGTGGCATTAGCAGTGATGTTGACAAGCACAGGCATCAGGAAATATTTAGGAGCAAATGAAAGGATGACTTGATGGTGCTTCATTATTAAAAATTCCCAGAGTTTTGAATGTGAACTGGAAATTTCTTTTCTGAATCAATCCCACCCTGAAGTAGCTGGACCAAAGTCCAACGCCATTCAAATATAAGGACTCATTCTGTGAGATGATCTGTCAGATCCCTACTGGCGATACTGGATCAAGGAAAGGATTTGAAGAGTGCAAAGTACACGCTGAACCACCAGAACACTTCTGCGGGTGATTACATTTAAATACATGGGAAAATATGTTGAACACATAGAGTTGACTAGAAATGTAGGTGTAAGTGTTCAGCAAGCTCGTAGCCTGAAGGAGATGAGACTTGGGGAAAAGGAGAAGGTGTGATCATGAATCATGTCAGAGATGTAGGCAGGATCAGATCTGTGAGGATTTCAGTGCTAGGGAGAAGACATTTTGAATGAATCAAAAAGGAAGAGAGAAGTGAGGAAAAGGAGTAGGGTAGCATTTGAAGACAGCAGAAGGTAAAGGTGTCAGTATCTAAGAAAGACTGAGAAGCTGAGGAGTGGAGAACCTTTCATGAAAGAGGTGATTAATTAGAAATGGCAAATTACCAACAGTTTCACCACTTTTCACAGTTTATGAGTGTTCTGAGAAAACTTGGGAAAAATTGAGTTGCCAGGAAAAAATGAATTTAGTTATCAAGCCAGCTGATATTTGCCACTGTTCTTTGAACTGCTGCTTCACGTGTAATGGTACATAAGCTGTATCAGAACTGTACTAGGGCAAAAGCGTTCATGGATTAGGTGCTTAGAAGAAGCTTTCCTGAGATGCCAATAGCTAGCTGGCTATTGTTTATATGTATGTGTAAGTGAGATGGGTGATAGATGTAGCTGTTGGGGAAGCAGAACTGAGATGGTTTTAAGTCACGTACAAATTAACTCCTAAAGATGACCAGAGAAACACCCCCAGCGCAGGCTCCCTCTGGCAGTGAGTTCTGTGTGGATGCAGGGGAGTTTACTCGTCTGGAGGTGTTTGGGACATGGAACTAAGTGGGGAGAAGGATTGAAAAATAAAATGTGAAGCATTTGCATAAGACTTTATATGTTCTCTCATCATATGATTCATTGATCTTATGACTGAACTGCTGCTTTTAAAAATCCTGCTTTTCTGCAGTAAAAAGCTGTGAATTTGGGGCCCTGATTTTGAAGTATTTAAATGACAAGTTGCTCATTGTTTTGTGCTTGTATTTATGTGCCATGTAGTTTTTCACCACTGATGTCAGTTTTGAACGGGATATGACACCTACAATATTGGCAAATTTATAGAATTTGACATTATTTCATTCACATCATATTACATGATGAAGGAGGAGGCGGAAACGTGACTTGTCCCAGAGCTTTTAGAAAATAGGGCAAAGCAGAGGGTGGGATCCAAGACCCCAGTTCTCATAGTGAATTGTAGACCATGTTTTACCTATCTGCTCAACCGCAGTCCTATAGTGAAGTTCCTTGCATGGGAGGAACTCGGTTTGCACTGCTAATTTGAAAGACGTTCGGCAAAACGTCAAAATCCCTATTGCTAGTCGTTACAGTTCAAGGTGGAAAAACGTTTGGCATTTGTGTAAATTTTTCACCAATAAGCTACAAGTGTTTCAGTCCTGTACATCAGTAAACACCAATCTCTTCTTCAGAAGAGTTTCCCCTGCAGTTCATGTATCGTTCCCACTTGATGATTGTCTTCTGCGTCTGCCAGTGAGACAAGTAGTACAAGATCTGCTGCTGGAGTGACCACATTTGGCATTTGAACAGAATGAGGATCCAGACATAGAAATTTGGATGAAAGCAGTCTCCCATTGGACTCTTGGTGTGACACTGGTCTAGCCCAAGTGAAACGTGACGTCTGATTACCCCAGCACCGGGTGATCTGCGTTCCTGGCAGTGGGACGATGAACAGTGGCACCAGCTTGGGCTGAGCTCTCCATCCAGCCCAACCCAACCTCTCTTGGCTGGGTTGATATGATCAGTGAATCACATGCATCTGCTAGGAAGGGAAGCTTTCCCTGTTGCCTCGCTTCCCTGTTACCACCTGTTCCTTTGTGGTTTAGCTCACTCAAATGAGCTTTTTTCCTTTTTCTGGGTGAAGGGACACGGCCAGTGTTTTCTTATCCTACGTGGCCGTACAAATCCTAGGGTATACACAAGATATTAGGCAAGGAGTTGTTTCCAAAAATGAGAGAGGTTTTCTTTGGATGGTATATAACCCCTTTTGGCAGCAGAACTGGGTTATATCAAATTAAAATCATTATGTAATCATCTTCCCATGGAGTAATGAGACCAATACAGAGTTGTTACTGTCTGCTTGTGACCTGTTCCTGAGCCTTGTCTTCCCTCTTGGCTCTCTCACATACTTGGTATGAAGCTGAACTGTGCAGTTCAGAAATACTGGCTATCCTTATAAATTCTTACAGAAGCAAGTGCTTGTGTGTAGTTGATGAACTAAAAATGAAATAAAAGTATTAACTAAAAGTAGTGATTATTGCATACCTTAAATTTAAATTATTAAGCCACCACCAGTCTAATTATGGAATATTTATAAAGTGGAAATAAGCAGGTATTTACATGTCTCCCAGATTCCTATGCTTTTGCTGCTGACCTCTCAGTTGGTGTTGTGATAATGCTGATCCACCTGGACTAGAGCTGATGGGGAAGTGGGCTGCAGGACACAGATTGGACTCTTTAAGTAGATAGTGAGGAGATGCATGTCTCTGTTATCTCTGTGATTTAATTACGTTGGATTAATTACATCACTATATTACATTTACATACAATTATTACATCAATTTTAATTATCAGTTTAGCCGTAGTCCTTGACATATTTTTTCTTCTTAGGTTTTTGCGTAATAAAATACAAGTGGCAGCTCTCCCCATCACATATGAAAATTGTTCGTGTGCACGTGGTTGTCAAAGTACTATGAAAAAATAAGGTCCTAGATCAGTTTCTTATTTGGATTTGGAGTTATCCTTTAGAAAGAAGCCAGCAACTGACCTCTTCTCAGTTGTATACTTTATGGCAGGCTATAAAATGGTAGAGCTCTCCTGTAATTTATAGCTGAATTCCATTTTAGACGGGCTTTGTGGCTTTTTCTCTTGGACGTGTGAGGCATTGCCTAGAAATCGGTTTGTGAATAAACTGAAACATGACAATTTGTCGGTACAGTGCAGTAAACAGGCATAGACAGTTACATTCTACTAATCTATGGACTGTGCCCGAGATTTGTCACTACAGTAAGAGTCAGCAGAAGTGGCTGTTGTCTGTTCTTGCTTGTTTCAGAGGGGAATGGGTGTGACACTGTAAAGACTGACATCTGGTAAAAATAGTTTTTTAAAAAGTACTAGAGCAGAAGTATTTTATGTGGAATCATCTAGAAGTTGTGTTCTCTGTTTTTCCTTTGAAAAATCTCTGTTTCTTTGGCCAACTGTGGGTGATCATTACTTCTCATTATTATGGCAAAATATTGAGAAGTGGAGTCATTTGAGCACCAATCACACTGGATATAAGCCAATTCAACTCTATTAGGCTCCATTAAGTTGTTATTAAGTGCTGTCAGCCAAGTCCACATTATGGAAGACAAAAGATGAAAATCTGCAATATTTAAGAGTTGGACGTACAATCTTTTTTCAGCATAGCACGACTTCGGAGCTTATACAGCAAACTTTTCAGCTTAGGTGTGGATTCTGAGAGTAGAACTCCACAGTCTGGTTGTTTTTCAGCAAACGAGCTTGCCAGTTTTGTTCTGTTCCTGTAGCTTCAGACCGTTCAGTGGGGCTTTTTTATCACTAAATGAAAATTTTAAAGGTATGGTTTAGCCGTAGAGGGGCGTTGCTGTAGCTGGAACAGCCCTACATCCCATGGCTGGCTGGAGGGGCTCAGTCACTTCATACTTCACCTGCTTTTCTGCCTGAGGCAGTTTGACAGCACATGCTTTAATGTATCACTGCAGTTTTGCTTGTTCCCAGGGGGGCAGGTGAACAAGCAGGGAGGAAACACTGCTCATCCTGCCTCTCTTGCTGGGCAGCATGCATTGATTTGCAGGCAAAGCAGCTCCCTGCACTCTGCCATTCCTGCAAAGATTTCTCCAAATCTTCCTTCCACTCGCTCAAAATAAAGGCAAGCCTCAAGTAGTGGAAAGGCAGAATACGACTGGTGGGAAGCAGCAAGCAGCCCTTTCTGCAGTGAGCAGATGAAGCAGCTGTTGAAAAAGGAGGTTGTGATAGGAATATATGCACTAGCATGAAGCTTACTCAACCTGTCTAAATTTTTTCTCTTATCAGATGGTTTCTTCTGGTTTTGTGTCAGGTAATAATCTCCTGTGCATCTGCGTTTTATGTATATTAGCTCACGTCTAGACTGCTTTGGAGTGAAAGAAACACTCCCTTGGTTGGGGAATGGATGGAGTGAAGTGTAAAGCACAGAGGACACTGCTGGGGTCTTGCTTCTGCATCTGGAGTGGGCACAGCTTGCTGGCACCGAGTCTCTGCCTTGGGCAGGTTGGCGAGAGCTGTCCCGGGTGTGTGCCTGGGAGCATGGGCACCTTGGCCCTCCAGTGCACAACTTGCCTCAGCACCCACCAGTTTAATGACAGCTGGCACCTACCATGAGGACACTCAAAGTGAATAAAGACCTGAAGACACCTGGCCAACTTGAATGATAATCTGTTTTTCCTAAGAAATAAACATTCTGCATCAGTTATGCCCAGGTCACAAGTTTAACCTCACATTTCCCCAAGGTCTGTGTGAAACTTTGAGGAAAAGTTTCTTAGCTATTTCACACACAGACTCAGAATAACATGCCATTACCTCTGCTCTGTCAGTTGGCTTCAGAAGAGCCTAACTTGTATTTCTCTACATTATTCACGAAGAAGTCTACAAAGCTGCCTTCTACCTCTGTGCAAAATCTCTATGTAGTATGGTATGGAGTATATCAATTTTATAAAGTATTCAGCACCTGTGTATATAGCTTGTGTGGGGATCTGGGGGGAATCTTTTAAAATAGCTTTAATTAAATTTAAATTTAATTTAAGTCTTTTAAAAAGGATTCTACAGCTTACTACAGCATCTTTAACAATTTTGGTTATTTTTATGTTGTAGATCTCCTTCCAGTGTGTTTCTGATAAAATCCTGTGATAGAATCAGTTCTACTGTTTATTATCCATTTTAATAAATAATAAATGATATAAAATTTCTTTATCTACAAAAATTTATCCATAAAATTTCTTTATCTAGGTCCATGGATCTTATACCTTCTATGTAAAATGAGAGATTACATTTAGGTAGCGAAGTCAATAGCAAAGAGGAGCTCTCTGGTTCCTGATGTTCTTTGGGAAAAGCTGTTTTGAAATTGTTCTGCGTGTAGATACACTTAGTCTAGAAAATTGTTATTCTCTGGAAACATAGCTATGTTAATAAGATGCTTTTCTGAAGAGTAAGAAAGGGATGAGAGTGTTAGTACCTTGAATTTCTCAGGAATACCTTTTGTAGTTCATATCCACTACGAATTCTAGTCTGAACTGATATGCAAGTATAGGCATGTCCATAGTGATTGAATCATTAGAAGAGTTTCAGAGAATTACAGAAACTTGAAAGATGGAAGTTATCAAGGCAGTAAAAGCAACTCTCTATATGGAAGAGTAGAAAGCTAAGCCCAAGACTGAAACCACAGCTCCATAAATGGACTTACTGCACATTGTATTCCTACCTACAAAATCTGGGAGGTAATTACCTACCTTAATCAGGCACAAAATAAGGGCTGTCCCAGGAACAAATTACCTCATCCTGAAGTTGGAACTAGAACAAAACTCCTGGCCCTGAGAAAGGTGTATTTACCTTTCTCAGGGTTTCCGTGCTGTGACAGCCTGCTCATGAGGCAGTTGGTGGTTATTATCTCCGTTTTGTCTCAGTGATGCAACCAGCCGTAATTCTTTTTCCAAAAGCTCGATGTTGTCTGAAATGCCACTGTGTTACCCATGTAGCTTAGTGCTTGGGTAAGTAAAGCTTGAAGGACAGCCTACGCAGTTTCCAGGGTGTAGGAAACATTAGGAAATACTGACAAAATCAGTGTGATGTAATAAGTAGTATTCTCCGGCTGCTCTTTGTCTTACTTTGAAAACATTACTTTTTATGGCCGCAGATTTTCCAGTGGGAAACACTGAATGCATTTCAGGATCAGCTTTGTCTAGTCTTTCCCTGGTCCTAAGTCCAAGAAACTATTTGACTTCTTATTCATTGTAACAGTGCTAGAATTAAATTCTGTTTTCTGACAGAAAATCACCCCCTGATTTTGTGCCTAAGGCTGTTAACGCTAGTGCTACGTTAGAGATCCACATCAGCATTTCTTGATGGATAAATAACTGTTGCATTACTTATATCTGTATCTAATGTTGTAACTCAGGTATAGTATTTGTGGCACATTTAATGGTATTTAGTTATCTAAAAAGTGCTCTATCAGAGCATACCGCCGATATCTAGGTGATGGATGTAGTTTTGCTATTTATATCATAGTGTTTACAAATTAATACCACTGCGCTTCAGAGTGAGCCATAGCCATAAACCTGTAAAATAACTCCCAATAGTTCATCTTGATAGTCTGTTGGAATTGGACTGTTCTGACTATACCCCCTTCAGGCTGACTGCCAATCTCATATTTTATCCTGAAATTCCATGAGGAGACACTCAAAATAAACACTACACTAGCAACAGCTTGCATTATGTTTAAGGCAGTAGCTAGCATCGGATTCACTTTAGCCTCTCTGTTGCTTTCTTCATTTAAAAATCCATGAAGTTTGACCTTTTGGACACATTTTGCTCTTATTTGTTCCTCCTGTTGACTACAGTGGGAACTGATGGATGTAGCTGAGAAGAGAATGGGTATATCGTAGATGCTAACCTGTTATGACTAAATTATCCCTGTTAGTCCCATGTTGCCCAGCACCGGCCACTTTATATAGTGCATATCTCCTCACTAGCTTGCTTTCAGGATAGAAAAATACAGCTGTTAGATTTGTGTTTGAGTTTTCTTGAGGGAAAAAAAAAAAAACTTGGAAATTACAGGATTATTCCAGACACCATTTCAGAGATACTCAGCTTTTTATTCTGAAATGCTTTTTCTTTGCTACTGCTTTTGAAAATAAGCTGGTCTTGTAATTCACTATTAAAGCCTAAAGGTGAATGTGATCAAAATAACTGATCACCAAGGTCAGCATACCCTTGAATAAGAGAGGTTTGCTAATTTTAAACTTCAGTGTTTTTCAGAAAGTAGTGTGTTTCGCAAGAAGAAGAGGTAGAATGTAGGATCGGGACAATATGAATGCGCACACATTGCTGCCAATGAAAGCAAAGCTTACAGGTCTAATTTTAGGCTTTTCAGCCTTGGTGTTGTTCCTTGCAGCACAGTTATTTTCCATATGATACAAAGCAGTCCTTTTTTTCAACTTTTATAAACTGCTTTAGAGAGCAAAAGCAAGGACAAAGTAAGTATATATCAGAGTTGAAAGCAAATCGAAGAAGCTTATCTAAGGCTGAGGTTAACAATGATTGCATGTGATTCCTTATATTCAGAGGACAATTCTTTAAGAAAAGCAAGGATCTAGGGAAGCATACCATGAGAGCTGGAAGTACAGAGAGTTATATGGTGTCTGAACTGGGACCCTTGGATGTGACTGGGTTTATTTTGACCTGTTTAATTAATGTACACTGCTCTTAGGTGTCTAGTAACTTAGTCCTCTTAAAATGTCAAAATGACCTGTGCTGTTTAGGGAAGTAGGACTTACAGGGTATCTACCTATCTCCAGGTGCTTGAAACTAAGCATTGTAGATGCAGTGGGGATGTTACAACCAATTCTTTATGAATAGCAGACAGATGCTGTTTTCTAAAGTTACCTTTTACTGACACATTCGTACAAAATGAGTTTATAGAATTATGTAATACTGTAGAAATGCTTGTGTTTTTTCCTGTACGTGAATTACCAAGGACTGGAGCCAGTTGGTACTACACCATTCGCCATGGAAGTCTCAGCAAGTCAATGGTACTAGCCTGTCAAAACTATTAAAAATACTTTTAAAAATAACTAAGTTAACATAGTCTCCATTTTTCATCCAAGAGAAGCTTATTAACTGATTGAATGTATGACAGTGGCCATACAAGGACCAGAGAAATTGGAGAACATAAAGCTGTGATTTTAGTAGGTAATTTTGGACCCCAAAAAAGCTGTTTGAAACACGCTGGTAACTGGCTCTACTGGTGGAAAGACGATGTCTTGGGAAGAGTCTGCACAGAGGCTGCTGTAACGGCTAGCCAGTATTTTGTCCCACAGGTTCGGCCAAGATCACTGCCTCCTCACTGGACCTTGCCAGCCAGGTAGTACCTAGGTTTGGGTCACAAGGACTGAAGCACAGTTTGGCCGTAGGCTCTGCAGTTGTCCCTGAGCTGGGAGAGTCAGCTCAGCCTGAGCTCAAGGGCTGGGATTTTTTTTTCATGCCATGCTGACTGTCGAGAAGTTCAATGTTTAGTCTAAACTAATTGTGCGGGCTTTCTTGTTAGTCAAACAAGAGTAGGCATCTCCAGAGAGCAATTAATCCCACTTGTCTTGTATATATAGTTTTAGCATGGAATGAATTGCCTCTTGGTGAAGTGGGCGTCTGTTTCTCTCCATTGCACACTGGAGCCTTGATGACTAGTTTAGATTAGATACCCAACTTCTCTAATGGCTACCACCCAGGCAGAAATAACCTGGATTACTCAAGTTCCCTGCTACTGACTTTATAATAACTTCCCTGTTATTTTTCTGTGCATGATTTGTGGATGCTATGTTAGAGGAAAAAAAGCATTTTCTTGGTTTTCTTTGCAATAATTTCAAATAGTTTGTTATTGATAGTACAGTTGCTCAGTTTTCTGTTGTTAATGGTCATATGAAAGTTTAAAAAAGTGTGACTGATTTTCGTTATTTACCGTCATCATTAATAATAAAAAAAATTTTCATTCAGTTTCTTGAGGGAACATACTAAGTTACAGACAGGCAATTTGATGTCCTTCTGGTTTCTGGCCAGGTTCTAAGAGTCATAAATCAACTTAGCTCCTTTCAAGTTAGGGAAAAATAATGTTTCTAAAAAAGTTTGGAGCACCGATACTGGAATAGGGTGGAAGCACGCCATTAGTGAAGAATGAAAATACTATCAAGTGGCTTTATTTGGTGGCAGGCACTAATTTGATGGAAACTTCAAGACAGTAATTGTTTGGTTGTTTGAGGGATTGCAGCCCCTCGGAGCTTTCCCATGCCTGTAAGATTTAAGATTTCCCCCCCCCCCCTTTTTTTTTTTTTTTTTTTT